>JZKD02S0742087.1:647394-657828 GCA_000966675.3 Picea glauca
AAGAAGACCTAATAGAAGCTTCCACTTCTAGAAGGATCTTCCTCTAGATGCTTCTTTTTAGTATAAATAGGAGTCGAGGGTATGAGAACCCTAGCCTGGATATTATTGTAACAGAACGCTGCTCGATTGGAGGTTGCCCCCTCGAAGAGGCCTGTGAACATTGCTATCTGAATCAAGTGCTATTTTTGTTCAAGTGTTATTTCTATTGCTATTTCGTATATCATATATGTGTATTGTGAAGATTATGCTGGATATTTTACTATTATTCTGTTATTTCTATCATTTCATTTTTGCACTACATATTTTATATATCTGGTATCTTGCACACAACGTCTATATAGAGGAAATCTGCATAATGCAGATGCAACCATCATAATGTAGAATGCGGAAGTTTGAAACATGAGTTAGAAGCTTGAAATTTTTGTAATGATTATCAGTTTTCTTCTGAAGTGGGGACATCGGTTCAACTGTTTATGGCAGTTCCCACTCCGATCCAAGAAACGATAAGATAATATGCTCATGGAGATTCTAGAGATATTGACAAATAAGTAAGTGTCGTGATGACCAAGTCCTTTCTAAGAGCGATGAAGTGACGATGAAGTAATGATAGGGATGCGAGTACGGAAGGATATGTTGTCCCACTCATGCTCTCTATAGGGCTCACCACCATTTCTATTCCATATGAATAAGATTATTTCAAACTAGGAATACTGCAACTGAGGAACAAGATGATTGGAATGATTGGGAATGAGAAAGATGTTGATCTTAGGGACAAAAAACGAATGGAATTGGGGAAAATATGGTGATATGCTTGGTCCTTGGAGCTACTATTGCTAACGATCGCACCTGAGATTTCTCTCGCATCCCCTGAAACATCACCCCTGTAATCCAATCACTAATATCCAATCACTAATTTCTTCTTCTCGACCCTTCCCAAAACTACCAATCCTATGATACCATCCTTCTTTGGAAGTAGGGGCTTTGGAGCAGCTAACAAACTGAAAACACAAGACTATCTTCCTTGCTTATAAAAAAAAACAAGGCTCGAAAATCCTCTGATCTCAAGGTGGAAAATTCTTTCAATCCTTCTCTATCAGGCCTAGCATACATGGAAACATAAAAACTATATCTATTGTGGCTATGGGGAAACTCGAATCCTTCTCTAAACCTCCTTGAAAGCATCTCATTTCGGTGGGGTTGATGGCACTTATTAATCAGTAATGGCTGGTACTAGTGGTGATGGAGATAACACCACTTAATCAGTAGGATATAAAGAGTCTTAGATGTAATGTTCTAAGGCTAGATGACACTTCCTAACCATTCTAGGCTTTCATAACTGTGAACGGGTTATTTCTTCTTAAGAATATTTCTTTATCGCTTAATCTTCCATGTAAACAGGTATATATTTTGGAGAACAACGCTCGACTTATTCTAGTTGGCAATTGAGGTAGAGGAACCCAGAGCAGAGAAGAGCAAAGGGACAAGCTAAGAGTTGAGGGTCTTCATCACTTCCCATGTTTCAGATCGGATGAGCTTTGATGGCCAACCACTCCACTTGTTATTTGGGTTATTGATTTGGAATATTTAGGGTCGATAGGGGTGGGAGTTGGGTGAACTCATCAATGGAGGTCTTCGATTTTTTGATCATCCAATCCATGTCTTGACATGGATGATCAAAGTTTATCCTCACTTGGAAATCATAAAAGTGAATGGTGGTAAGTGCCAATCCACCAGGGAGAAATAAAAACTTTTTTGCGAGTTTGAATAGGAAAATCCACCAGCGAGAAATGAAAACTCTTGCGAGTTTGAATAGGAAAATCCATCAACGAGAAATGAAAAATCTTGTGATTTTGAATAGATGCACGAGGTTACACTGATCATCAGGCATCGAGTTTTCTCCTTCAACTGAAGAGAACGTATACTCCTTTCTTCACTCCAAACTGTCAATGGTCACTAGTAAATCGGGCTCCTAAATCCTTTTACACTTCACCTTTTACAATTACTCTGGTTTGGTTAATAGATTTATGTCAACTGTACGATAATTAATTCCCTGTCAAATACATGTTTCATCAATCGGTTCTTCCTGGTCACAAGTTAAACTCATCTTCCTCCATCGTACAAAGACTCTTCACTTGAATTGATCTTCTCCCCACTCTGTGAAGAGGCTTATGCCTGCGCTTCTCAATTTATTCTCAATAAGGGAATTCCTCCCCACCCACGCACAGATACATGTTTTGTTCTGTGTATTTACAAGAAATTGTGTATTTCAATAGATGGGTTTTTATGTTTTATATTCTTTTTTCTTCATCCTTTTAAGGGTTTCATGCTTTTTATGAGAGGGTTTATCATGTAAGTATTTTTGTTTTGCCAGCGACAGTGGTTTGCATCAAGTCCTAAACCAAACCAGTGACACCCACAGAGTATATGTCAATACATAAACCGTTGCAATTTTGTGGGGTGGCATTTTTGCAATTGAAATAATGGGGAATCTCTAAAAAACTTAAATGCCCAATGAGTCAGCATAACTAATTCCCATTATTCTTTTCTATACATTTATTGTAGTAACTGAGACAACAAAGAAGATTTTGACTGGAATGGTCTTGTTTTCTCGAAGATAATGCTTTAATATTGTCTTGAATGATTTGGACTAGTATATATATTATCTTTAATGCAATGTGCAACAGGGTGCATAATGACTGCCTTTGGAGTATGCACATTCTAAATAAGTATAGAGGAGAGTCTCATAGTCAATGTGTTGAACCACCCATTAGCAGGGTCAACACACATGAACATAACTGATCAATGTTGCAAAATTCATGTACGCCATGTAACAACCCAAATTGGAGCCAAATTGGATTGTAGATTCATTTTTTGTAACAACCTAAATTGGACCCAAATTGGATTAAAGATGAAAAAGACAAAATATCAGTGTTGTGAGTGGTCAATCCCAGGTTTCAACTTTTAAACCGAGCTCTGATACCATATGTAGCACCTCTCCATGGAGTACTATGAGATAATATTTTCTAAATCAAACATATGCATGGAGTATAAACAAAATTTAACAAAATTTTCTTCTTTCATAAATGGGATAACCTACAATATATTCTAGTGCTAAATATTTAGAATTTGAATCCAAATATACAAATATAAAGAAGAGGATGAGATAAATAAGAAGGTAACTTTATGATTTAAAATACTTAAATAAAAACATAACAAAATATACCAAGTGAAACACCTCCTCTCTAGTTTGTTGAATATGACCATTTGCAATGTAGTTCTGCTAGTAGTGGGAAGGTGCTTCCAAGAATTCGTTTATCTTTCACTTGCCCAAAGGGAAACAATGGAAACCTCCCAGCTAACTAGGAGCCTAGCCAACTTCCTAGCTCCAAGAAACCCTTCAGTTTCTTGGCCCTCTATGCCCGTGACTCCAAGAACAATGAAGCACAAATGCTCAAAGAAAACCATCATAAGAAAATATATCTTCCAAAGATTTCACAACCTCTCATCATGCCCCATAAAAAAAAATCCTCCATCCTCACCACTTATCCTCCCTATTTATCAAGTTTTCATACACCCTTCCCCAAGTCTCCTCAACCACCCTCAATATTATTCATCAACCTCCCTTATCTAGATTTTTGGGAAAAGATTAAAATAAATTTAAAATATAAATGACCTGCATTAAACAACAATAAATAAAATGCAAAGTCTTTCTTCTCATGCTAGCTAATAAATGTAATTTGACAATTTTCCTAAAATGTACATAACAACCCGCCATGCTCATTTAATTCATCATACCCACCATCAATCAAAGTCAAGAAGGTATTTAATGCTTCTAGATATTTTGTATGCAATATAATTTACATATTCAATAAACATTCAATTAAATAGTTAATAATTTACTTTAATAATTAATACATTAATTAATTGTACTAGTGTACATGGATAGGGTGTGTGTGCATAGCTATCAGACACATATCTCATGTATGTACTAACAATAAAAAACCATTGCCTCTAGTGCATAGTTCCTATATGATCACTAAGACATGTATGACAATAGATCAAGTAATGCACCATTTAATAATCCTAACAAACAAAATTACACCAATTCATCAATAACTCATTATCACACTTAAAATATCAAAAACAAATCAAATATGGTTTTAAACATAGCAAGAACCAGGTGAGTAAACAATAGTGACATCCCTAATCCCCAATCAGTATTCTCAACTAACATTGAAGCATCCTTCCTTCCTAACCTACTTCCATCTTCCATCCTATCCTTTCTTTTGTTGGACTAAGCTGGAGCGTCAACTATATTGACCTAACTCCAGATAGAACCCATAAGCGGAAGTGTCATACATATCAAACAAGCTTCCCCAATAGGAAACTAGCAGTCATCATCACACATCTAGGGGAGTGTGACTTCACACAACCTTCCCACAACTCTAGGTTTCAGAGGATAATCAGTGGGAAATACCTCCACCCCTCCTCATAGAACTAGGGTCAACACCCTACATCAAACCATACTGTGCAACTACTATTCTTAGAGTCACATCATAAAACATCCACTCTGGGCAAGCTATGCATCTTGTCAAAACTAGACTTACCATAGATCATAGTAATATTTTGAATCATAAATTAAATAGTAAGTACAACTTATAGCATATGATATCTTATCGATGTCTATGACATCCAAGTTACCTCAATACTATAGTCATTTGGCTATCACATAGCTCATCAACATGTAGGTTAGTTCACCAATAACTCATATTGATGCAGATACATCACAAATTTATCTAAGAATCCATATTTGCATTGACGCTCAATTAAGAAATGTATTCCTATTTACATAATGCATTGCATCTATTATACATTCACGACATAACTTGAATTGGTATACATGTACCGAACTTACCCATTTTAATTTTCATGTTTAAACAATCAAATAACTATCTTTGTCATGAGAATATATCATGTAACATACAAATAGCTCTAGATGTACACATCTCAATGTATAACAAAGTCTAACTGACTCCAAACAAATGCTTAACTTTAAATTTTTAAGATCCGTAAACAACAATGTTCTAACTACCTAAGGTCAAAATATAGGGCGTTACATTGTAGCCAAAGAATTAGGGAGTTGGATATTCCCTTAGGTTGTAGCCTGAGAAACTAGGGGGTTGGATCCTCCTTCCATTTGCAGCTGGAAAACAAAGGAAATTGGTTCTTCCAATGAATGTAATTCTTAAATACATATAAAAAAAAAATTATTTCATTTTCTCCTGCTTGGGTTTCCACATAAAAACACTGGTGTACTGTGTATGTGTATGATTGCTCATTTTTTCATTGTTTATTTACTCTGAAACTATTGGATGATAATGCTACAATGATATAACACTTGCATTTTATGGTTAAAAATGATTAAATTTCTCTATTACTGATTCACCCCCCCTCTCAGTAATCCAACATTTGGTTTCAGAGACGGTTCCTTTAGGAAATAATTTAACCACTGGAAGGAGATCATGGATTATTCTGAGAATGGAGTACCATTGTTCAATGGTTAAAATGGTTTAAAGTATGAGATGTGGAGTGGAAGGACGAAAGTTTTTTTATAGGAATAATGGTATTATATTTGGCTATTAGTCATTACAGGATATGATAGTTCAAAAAGGGAAATGACTGCAACCAAGAAGGAATTGAAGAAGAATAACAAAATAGAAATGGATTTCATCTGGGAAGGATTACCTGATTTGGTAAGAGAAAAGGTTGGTAAATGTTCATAAGCCAAAGACCTTTGGGATATGTTACATGATATATATTCTTCACCCATCGCAGATTCAGAAAATGCCAAAGAATATGCAGGTACAGATCAAGAAGAAATATGTTCACCATGTCAAACATATTCAGAAGATGAAGAGTACATAATAAACAGAGGTGTGTTGTTTTTCTTTAATTGTGAAAAACGCAGACATCTTGAAATAGAATTCCATGAGACATAAAAACTAATTGAAAAGGAAGACATCTATGAAGAAGAATTGATCAGTGCTTTAGATGAACTAAGAAAAGAAAGAGAAGAAAACAATTCACTCAAGAAGGAATTGATGAAACAAAAGAAAAGTGCTCACATTTTTTAAGAAGCCCAACAGGTCATCAAGAAATTAAGAACTAAGCTAGAAGAATCCAGAAAGATCAAAGAAAATCCTAATGATCACAAACAATATTTGGAAGCCAACATAGCAACACAGAAGAAGCGGAAATGAGAGAGAAGATATTGATAGATCATCTCAAGGAAATAACTAATGATCTAAACCAACTTGACTCAGAGTTTGCTCAATAAGAGAAAGTACTTGAAGAATAAATAATCACATTAAAAATTCAGCTTGAAGAAACGAAGAGAATAGAAGAAGTCATGAAGTCTCAGATATTAAAGAAAGAAGAAGAGGTTGAGAAGCTTGAAGAATAAGTTGTCACATTGAGAAGTGAAATCGTCAAGATAAAAAGGAACGTTGAAGAGACAGAAACATCTGTATCAATTGTAGAGAATGAAGAGAATCACTCTCGGTTTCTAGAAAAGAAGAATGAAGAAAACAGAAAGAGTTATTCAGAAGTACTCAAAGGAAGGAATCATGGTCAACCATAATCTAAGAAAACTATTGAAGATACGTCTTCAATAAGACCATCCATGTTCAAGACACAAAGAAGCTTTAATCATGATCATGATCAGTGAAGGAAGAAATTCAGAAGGACCAGACCACAAAGAAGATCATTCACTCCCAGGTATGCAAATTTGTTTTATGGTCATTATTTTTATTGTACTATTTTTGGACATAAGGTTGCACATTGCAGGGATTATAAAAGAAATTTTCAAGAAAGAAATGTCTATGTGGCCCCACGTAACATTGAATGTTACAAATTTCATAACTATTGACACATAGCTAGTGATTGTAGAAGCATGATCTATACTTCCATGAAAGAGAACAATGATATAAGATATAAGAAAGTATGGATAAGAAAACACAAAGAACATGTGAACAAAGACTAGGTCCCAGAGATCGCAAGATTGGCAATAAAACATGATGAAGAAATTATACAGAGAAAAAGAAAGATGTCACATATATAAAGGTTTGGAAAATAACTAAAACAAAATAAGGAAAGGTAAATAAGGAATGAGTTCGAGAGATTGTACTTTCAATCATTGTAGCGAAATATGAATCCACAGACAGAAAGAAAGAATTTATATCTCAGAGAGATGATGAATCTACCAATGAAGATGATGATCAATACACATCAGAGTAAGAATTGTTTTGAACCATTCGGCTTAGAGACTCCCAGGTAGCATGAATATTAGATAGGGGGAGTCTGTGCGATAAATGTGACAAACCAAAGAACCATCCTTCGAGCAGCTTGAAGAGTTTGATTAGACAGATCCAGAGAAGTCAGTTAGAAGAAGTACAGTTTGATAGTTGTAGTAGTGAAGACTTCATGATAGTATCGTAATAAATGGATCATCATTATGGACAGTTGTGCAGTAGAGTCTTTCACAGTATGGACATAAATGGATTTGTAAGAACACTTAGTAGGTTTGGACAGATATATGATAGTGGCCGAGAGCATAGATTCATAGATTGGTTCAAAGAGTGGTTCAGAGACAAAGGAACATTATGGATGTTAATTACACATGAAATGGCTCGAACAATGCTAATGAATTCCAAATTGATAGATATTTTTTGGACACATGCAATGCATATAAAAGTTCACATTCAAAATAGAGTAATGCTCATAAAAAACAATGACAAAACTCCCTACGAGCTATGGAAATGAAGACCAACAAATGCGAAGCACTTTAGAGTATTTGGAAGAAAATGCTACATCAAAAGAGAATATGGAAGAATGATAAATTTTGAATCTTGTGTGGACAAAGGAGCACTTTTTGGTTACTCAAGTACAAGGAAAGCATACAAGTGTTACAATCTGAGGTTGAAAATAGTTGTGGAAAGAATCAATGTAACAATTGATGAAACATGTGGACGAGAATTAAAGGAAAAAGAAAATGAATCAATGGAACAACTTTACAAAGAAGAAGTAGAAGGGGAAGATGAACAGGATCAAAAAGAATCAGAAGAGAAATTTCATCAAGTGCCTCCAAAGACACCTAGAAAATGAGTACAAAAGAATCATCCTCCAGATCACATTATCAGAAACAAAGATGCATGAGTTGAGACTAGAAGAAGAATATGTTCACCAGAAAAAATTCACCTAACACTCTTATCTATGATTGAACCAAACAATTTTGAAGAGGCCAACAAGGATGAATTCTGGAATAAGGTCATGGATGAATAATTGGATCAAATAGAGAAGAATGACACTTTGGAATTGGTTCCAATACCAAAGAATAAGAAAGTGATTGGCACAAAGTGGGTTTTCAAAAATAAATTGAATGAAGATGGATAGGTTACAAGGAACAAAGCTATATTGGTATGTAAAGGATACACACAGGTTGAAGGAATCGAATTTGAAGAGACATTTTCCCCAGTTTCCAGAATGGAAGCAATCTAATTGATTTTAGCTTATGCATGCTCCAAGAATATTAAAGTGTATCATATGGAGGTGAAATCAACTTTTCTAAACGGGGAACTTGAAGAAGAAGTCTACATTGAACAACTAGAAGGATTTCAGTTGTCAGAGAACATAAATTATGTGTGTAAATTGAAGAAGGCCTTGTATGGTCTAAAACAGGATCCTAGAGCATGGTACTCTAGACTAGATAAATATCTACAACATGTAGGGTTCAGAAAAGGAAGTGTAGACAACAACCTCTACATCAAGGTAACTCAAGGTAGTATTTTATTAATTGAATTTTATGTTGATGATATTATTTTTGGAAGTATTGATGATAGGTTAAGCTAGAAATTTGCAAAGGATATGCATAATGAATTTTAATTGTCATTACTTGGAGAACTATCCTTCTTTTTGGGTCTTCAAATATGTCAAAGAAACCAAGGAATTTGTATTTCTCAAACTAAGTATATTAGAGAAATGCTAAAGAAGTTCGGAATGGAAGATTGCAAACCAGTTACCACTCCTATGCAAACTAGTTTCAAGTTGAGCAATGATGATAATTCAAAGTCTACATACCAGAGGAAATGCATGTCAATGATTGGTAGCTTACTATATGTGACAACATCCAGACTAGATGTAATGTAGGATTTTGGACAGGTGGCATGATTTTCAAGCAATACCAAAAGAATCACATGTCTTAGCAGTGAAAAGGATTTTCAGATATCTCAAAGGAACAAAAGAGTTTGAATTATGGTATCCAAAAGGACATGATCTATCACTTAATGCCTACACAGATGCAGATTGGGCAGTTTGCATTGATGACCAATGAATCACCATTGGAGCAACGTTCTACTTGGGTGAGTGTTTAGTATCTTGGCTAAGTGAGAAAAAATCATCAATATCTGTATCTATAGCCGAAGCAAAATATAATTCAGCAGTATGATGTTGTACAGATGTTCTATGGATGAAAAAACCTTTGAAAGATATATAGGTTGAGTATGATGAACCCATTCCAATATATTGTGATAATACAAGCGCCATGAGTATCTCAAAGCACCCGATGATGCACTCCAAGACAAAGCACATTCCAATCAAGTATCAATTTCTATGAGAATAGATTTCAGAGAAGAACATCAGATTTGAATATGTGGGCAAAAAAGAACAAGTGGCAGACATCTTTACAAAACCGATTCCAAAATAATCCTTTGAGTATCTTCGCCAGAGACTCAGAGTAATTTCTACTACAAAATGAATTCTTTTGAATTCTTATCTTATATTTCTTAGATTTACACGAGGAAGCCCCATAAGGAGGACAGTTCAGGTTGGGAGATCAGTTTTAGGAAGAGTTCAGTTAGGGGGAGAATCCATTGATACCTTTTCCATTGATGACAAAGGGGGAGATATTTATCATATGCAAATGTAAATGCTTGGAGAAAGAGCACAGATGCATGGTTCCAGGGGGAACGATGGTCACAGGGGGAGCATGAGTGATATGACTTCAGTATTTCATCATAGTGTTTTTATCAATGCCAAAGGGGGATATTGTTTCTTTTTTGGGTTGGTTTTCATTGATGTCAACCCTTGAAGAAAGTCTGGTAGCGAATTTCGACAACACAAAGGTTTGGGTAATGGACACAAGATTGTTTTATGTATAATGGTATGATTTTTAATATATTTGAAGACAATACTATTCTATATGCATAGTACATGTCATCTCATTTCTGGTGGTATGTGGAACGTCACATAACTCCTTACATTTAGAGATTTATGGCCATGTGAAGTTGGAGAACCCTCATGAGTCATCTAGAAGCCCCAAAAGGTCAAAGTAGTTAAAGTGCTTGCAAAGAAGAAATTATTTAAATAATAAACTGAAGT
>JZKD02S0742087.1:657878-702954 GCA_000966675.3 Picea glauca
ATGAGTGTACTATAAGTCAAAGTGGATACAAAATAAATTATTTAAATAATAAATTTAATGGATAAATTACTAAGTGGACAAGTGGTTAGAAGTGGGTTAGCCCTAAAATAATCAAAGTGGTTTAAGATGGTTAGAAGGTAACCCCTTGAGGAAGAAATGAAGTGATGAGTGTACTATAAGTCAAAGTGGATACAAAAGAATTTATTTAACTAATAAATTTAATGGAGAAATTACTAATTGGACAAGTGGTTATAAGTGGGTTAGCCCTAAAATAAGGAAAGTGGTTTAAGTTGGTTAGAAGGTAACCCCTTGAGGAAGCTACATAAAAGTATAAATAAGAGGAAAGGGTCTCTCATTTAATTACACTTGAGAATATTGAATATCTACAACTGAATGAGGTAACCAAAGGATATATATAAGGCAAATTTCAGAGGGAAGGTGAAGTAAAGACGGCCAAAATTCAAGGGAGGATAAATTATTTTGATGATGCTTTCTAAGGTATGTTATTTACAGGTCATCTCACCATTTTTGAAATATTTGTTTTTCTAGAATGATTCATACCACTAAATATGGAGTCCATTTAGGAAACATATCCAATTAGTTGTGATAAAAATTTCATATTGTGGGTCATTGTATGTTTGGAGTTACACTCCGTGGAAAATAGTGTTTGTGGCTAGTCCGGAAACTAGTCTAAAACAAGTGTTTCGGGTAAAAACGTCATAACTTCTTCATAATAGATCCAAATTCAGTAAGAAAAAATGTATTGGTTAGAGTATTGTCTGTAGTATTCTGTGTACCATTTTCATATCCATACAACAAATATTCCATGTGGGGCACTCTCTACAAGTTCACTCTCTAGAATAATCTAGAATTCAACAAGTTATGCCATTTTTGCTATAGCTTCTTTTATGAGAGGTTCCAAGTAGTGAAACCTGGAGGAATTGTATAAAGACACTGAAGAACATTGTGTACTATTTTCATATATTTGTTCATTAAATGTACATAATTATGATTATTTAAACTTAGGGTTATTGACTATTTCAAAATTAGTCATGTGAGACTAAAGTAAAGTTTGATGAAAATGCTAGTCTCTTGTTGTTAAAGTTAAGGAAGGTTTGCATGTATGTGATCATATATACCAAGTCTATTACAGATTTACAAATCAGATTTGTATTATGAAATTGATGAGGGCTTTTGGTTGATGGTACATGTTAGGTACATGGTTGAGACAAGTAGTTGATGAGTTGGCACATACATGAGGTGTATAGTTGATGATGTTGGTACATATTGATGAGTCATAGTTTATGTGTATTTTATGAATGATTAGTACATATTTTTTGCATGGTTGATTCACTCATTGATTGTATAGGTTGAGTTACAGGTTGGTGCATGGTTGATGCACTTGTTTATCGTACATGTTGATTACATGTTGTTTGGTACAAGTTGGTACAGGTTTACAACAATATATCTCACAATGATAGGGTGGCAGTGGTTCCATAATTCTACTTATATTTCATGGAGGTTGGATGGGGCAAGGACAGGTGGTTGTAGCCACCTTCCAGTTGTAGTTGGAGAACATACGGGGTTGTAGCCTCCTTCTGGTTGTAGCCAAAGAATTGGGGAGTTGGATCTTCCCTTAAGTTGTAGCCTAAGAAACTAGGGGGTTGGAGCCTCCTTCCAGTTGCAACTGGAAAACAATGGAATTTGATGCTTCCAATGAATGTAATTCTTAAATACATATAAGAAAAATAATTCTGTGGTTTTCTCCCGCTTTGGTTTCCACGTAAAAACATTGGTGTATGATTTCTCATTTGTTCATTGTTTATTTACTCTGAAACTATTGGATGATAATGCTACATTGATATAACACTTGCATTTTATGGTTAAAAAGGATTAAATTTCTCTATTATTGATTTACCCCCCCCTCTCAGTATTCCAGCAAATATTTCCCATATATGGATGAAATCTTATGGATATCCTTCAAGCGACACTTGGAAACGTTTTCTCCATATAATAGTTGGATGAGTCATAAAAGAAGTTCAAGATAGTCAACCAATATTCCAGTTGTTTCCTATTTTTGTGGATCAAAGATATTTTTGTAATCTAAATATTGAAAAGTAGGATCAGATAACCAATTTTTGGTTCTAACCTAAATGTATAAATCTCTGTGAAATATTCAATGTAAAGGGTTCTTTTTTTTGGAGGCCCGAAGGACTATCTTTTGAATAAAAAATTTCAAGTTTTGGAAGAATCAAACTTCAATGTTTCAGTCTGTGTAATTCTATTTTCTATGTTATTTCCATATTCTTAAATTTCTTCTTAAATGTGTCTATTTCCAAGAATGTGATGATTTAGTACGACTACTACCATGATTTACTACAAAGGTATCTTTAAAGGTCACATATTTCTTCAATATATTGTATGCATTAAGAAGACATGTGATTGAATGCTATTATTCCTTTTTGAACATAAATAAAAATATTCTTTTGTATTCAAATCTTACTCTGGTTTAGATACAAATTTAATGATCATTTCTTCTATCTAAAAGTTAAATAATATTTATCATAGATACACTATTTCACTATTCAATTTTGTTTCTTCTTATTTATTTTGTCATCATATTTACAAATTTAAATGTGACTGAAACAAAGAAACTTTGTCTTCTAATATTTATATATCATATATTCTAAGACTAGTAAAATAGGCCCAAACAAAGCAACAAAACACCATGTTCTAAGACAGATCAATCAAAACAAAGTTAACCAATTTCATGGATTCCTTGGCATAGTTTCCTATCCAGAAACATCTCAAGGATTACAATAGAGAAGAAAAGGAATTATCTAGTAGGGATTCATTCTCATTAAACGAGTTCCAAATCATTATTGTGCCATCCATTTGCAATCTTACTCAAGAATGCTTCCTTTTATATAGGTTGATGGTATATGCGAAGTCTATGTCCATTATCCATTAGAAGAATTTTTTTTTCATATACGGTACATATTTTGATGGCCCCAATTTCATATATTGTATCAATCTCATATGGAATGATCCATCTGGTGCAAAATTTCCCTCTGAAGTCCTTGAACCTGGAATCAAATAGTAATTCCTGGTCTCCAACTTTGAACTTTTTTTTCCTGATAAACTTATCATGTCATCTAACCCTTTAGTGTTTTATCACCATGGCTCGGTGTAGGGAATCTTGTTGTAGCTCATCCAACTCATTAATTTGAAGCAATATTTGTTTCTAAGCCTCTAATAGGTCCAACCCAACTTGTAATTCTGTCCTAGGTGTCTGGAATTTTGTGTCAATGAGAAGTAGTACTATTTTCCCATATACTAACTCATAAGGTGTGCATCCTATAGTGGTTCTCCAGGTTGTTTTGTAGGCCCATAAATCGTCAGGGAGTCTATCATCCCAATCTTTGAGGTGCAACCTGACAATTTTAGTGATAATATCCTTAGGGGTATTGTTAGTCCCCTCTACTTATCCATTTGATTATGGGTGATATGGTGTTGTTACTTTGTGCTTGATTTTATAGTTTTCCATCATGTTATCACCATAACAATTTTATTTTGATGGAATCCAAGTCTCAAAATTTGGCGAGGAGCTACATCGGTGTGGAGGTGTGATAGTTTGGAGGATCGGGTCACATATAGCAGAGAAAGGGATAAACATAGTGGAAGCATGGAAGTGATGGGGATTAGTGGGCCATAGATCTTGAGCAGCCTAGATTGATGGTCAGGAGACATATAGGGCGAGGAAAAAATGCGAAGGTTAAGCACTAGAGAGCGGGCTGGGGAAAATACTGTGGTTTTAGCCCACAGACATGTGGTGCCACCAGAGGCATATCAGGGCGAACAGAGTTCTATCCAAAACCATTTTTCCTCGCCCCCGATATTGAAAAGCATGTATAAAAGGAGGGCCCCAATCATTATTTTATGATATTTCAAATCTTTTGAAATTTTGAAAATTGGCACAAACACTATGTCAAACTAAAGCTCAATAGTGAACCAGAATCACGCATTCTCCATTAATTCACATGTATTTTTCATCATGGCCATGAATCCTGTCATTTTATTTGTAACAGAGAAAGATCCTGCCTCTAAAGAAGAAGCCTTAATTGATAGGGAATCTGATATTTTTGACACAGAAATAATCGTCTCACCCATTTTTGTATCCAGAGCCAATTTGGTAGACAATGTCGGGAAATGAATAACCTTCGTCGAAGCGGCCCAAGCATCCATAACCCCTTATGTCATCAAAGTCATGTTCCCTTTCCCAGAGTTCATAAGCTGGTGTGCAGAACAATATTCACAGGAAGAAAAGGTCATTTTGAATAATTTAGGGTCAGATTTCTTGTGCAGAATAGATAGCCCATCAATTTGACATGCTCTCGGTACAACATAGTCTTCCCCGATAGTGTCGTATCCCTTTGAGGAAGAGAAAATAATCACAGTTTATAGAGACTACCCCCCACCAAGGTCAAAACCCTATTTTTGTAGACCATTGTTAAGCCCCAATATCATTTTGAGAATCTGTCATTGCCTATGGATGTAAGTGTCATGATTATGGAGGTCCAGTGGGCTTGTTCCATACTTAGTTACATTTTAGGATTCGATAACAACAAATTTGTAGTAGAGGTCATGTTGGGTTTTTTGTTGATCTTTTTTTAGTTGGAGTCTAGTCAGTCAATCTGTATCAGCATTGAATATTTCATTGCCGATAATGTGCACAAACAGTTGGTAAATTTCCAATCACTGAGACACTTCAGGTATTACACACATTTGTTGAGAATGTTCCTGGAAACAAGTAAGGCGAAATTCCCTCAAGCTGCATTCATCTCAACTGAATGAAAAAGGATCATAATGCTTATTTTTGTAAATAAGATCATGTCCAAGTTTTATAGCCTAATCTTCAACACGGGCTTGCCAAGGGTTTTAGAAGAAATGAAAATCTCTTTACAACCCAACCCAGAGAACAGGGTAGGATATTGGATGATGTTCATGCATTCTACTGTAATTTGGGTATATGGTTATCAAGAGGTACCTTACCTTTTACCTGTCTTCTTGACTCCCAGATTATTTTCCCTAGAGTTCATTAGACAAAGGATCATTTCAGAAATAGAGCATTTTCTGAAAATGCACAAGGCATCTAACTTAAAGTTTCATTTCATAATAGGACCTTTTGTGGTAAAGACTAGGTCATGTTTTCCTCAAAACCAGGCCAAGCTCAGTGAATTTGGGTTTACAAAGTTACAAGGGAGGAAATATGATCCACACCAGGTCATATCTAGAAGAAGGTTGATGAGCAGACAAGGTCCCTATGAACATGAACATGTTGAAGGATTTGATAAATTGGCAAATCTGGAAACTTGTGCAAATATGGAAGTCATTTTGCAACTTGATCAGACACAATAAATAAATTCATCCCCACAGTAGATATAGACATAGAAAACCTCTCCAAGGCTAACCATTAAAGCTCCAAAGATCAGTGTTTATAACAAGAGGAGCATTTCAGAGGACCTAGGTGCCAGTAGTCAACAAAAATTTCTCAAGAAAATGAAAATCACACCATCTTCTCAGATAGTAGACCTAGAGGAAGAAGAGCCCAAAGAGAAAATGAGCATGGAGATGGTGGAGAGAAGAACCAAAAATGAAGAAGCTAATACAAAGATCATGCCATAGGGTGAAAGCAGCTCAAGAGTTTTCAGGAGCAAGAAACATGTCTTTAGTAAGACACCTGGAGTGGTCTACCAATCCAAAGAAGATTTGGCAAACCAATACATTGTGAAAGGAAATTTGGTCATGAGTGAAATTAAGGATTTGTTACCTAAAGTAGAGAGGATCTCCTAGCACAAGTCTTCCTTGTTCTCAGTTAGGGATATAGAAAGAAATGAATTCAACATAGAAGTGGAAGATGAGGATAAAATGTCTAAAATCAGGATGCATTATGAAAATATTGGTGCCCCAGAAAAGGTAAAGTTCCACAGAAATGCCAGTGACATGCTATATTTAGATTACCTGAGTCTGAGTTTGAGTGTTTCAATATTGACAACCCATGCACTCAAATTGGATGGACAATTGAAGAAGGAAAAAGCATCCAGAAGAGCCTGGCAGACACATGTCAAAAGATTGGAATCTAAAGGCCCTCAAGGGGTAAAATATTCCTTAGATGAGAAATAAAAGATGATCCAAATATTGAAGAAGAAGTTGAAAATGTCTGCTACAAAACATCCACAAACAACAGAGCTAGCTTCTCTATAGAAAGAAAAGGAGACATTTAGAAAGGAAACACTAAATTACAAAGCCAAAGTATTGCAGCTGGAAAAGGAAAAAGAGAGTTGGTCACAAGGACAGACAGTAACATCAGACGTAGATGTTGTTGTACCTTTTGCTACAGAAATTAGGCCTAACCCTGATGGAGTGTTTCAGTCTATGTCCCAAGTTAGCCTAAAAGAAAGGGAAATCAAGAATCTCAGAGGAGATATAGAAAGGATGCAATAGGAAATGAAAATTAAGAAAGAGAAGATGGCCCAGTTCCAAAGGGAAAATCAAGCGTTGCAGGAAAGAGTGAGAAAATTGAAAACGAGGTTGAAAGGTAAAAGACTTTTGCAGGGATCTAAACATGTAATATAGGACTCTATCGCTAATGAGGCTTCCAAATTCAAGGTATACCTAAATTTCATAAATGACAAAGACAGTATGGATGTCACTAGCCGAAGTAGGTGTATATTTGTAAATGAAACACTGGTGAAAAAAGCCTCAGAATGGGCCCAAAACGCTATAAATTTGCTTAATTTTGTTCCTACCGCTGATCTCTAGACCATTGGGGTCAAAGATAGAAATGCACTAATCATTTGGGCTAGGAGGATTATCGCTAAGAAAACTTTTCTCAAGTGAGTTCAAACCAAAGCCGTGTAGATGGAGCAAAGTATATAAGAATTTAAGGATATATTTGAACAATTGTTTGTCAATGGCCTCCCACCATTTTGGGATGGCAAAGGAAAATTACACAACCCAGAACAGTACAACTCCCTCCTCACACAGTGAAAAATGGATCATTCTAAGTTTGACGGTTTGGAAGAAAACTTGAAGGGACCAAGTCTATTGGAATATCTAACCACAAATTTTGAGATTTTAAATCAGTTTAAGACAATGAATATCAGGCTGCCAACTATGTCTTATGCTACTTGCATTGATCTGGATATTCTAATAAAGGAAATGATGGATTATGATATTCCTTCTGACTCATAGTGGAAGGAGATCGTGTGGTTGGGCAAGAAGAAATGCAATTTTCCAGGGACCAATAAGTAACCTCCAGGTGTCTCCAAACTGTCAAGTTCAACAGGAGATCATAGAAAGACAAATGGCACAGAGGAAGTTGAGTAGTCAAAGAGATCTATCTCTAGTTTATGAAAGGTTTTTTGTGTAAATCATTGTAAATCGGTTTGCCTATCGAAATCGTTGGCTTGTAATTATTGTAGTCAGTTTTTAGACACTGAAACGCTTCAGTTTCAATCATTGTAATCAAATTGTATAAGTACTAGACATTATGAACAAATTAATGTTGGAAGAAGTGAAAGGGAACCTGCTTAGTTGTTTTGAACCACACTGTAATTTTCTGGAGCTGAATTGAATACATATGCAGAAGCTTTTGAAGTCTCTATGAAAAGATTCTAATGGTGGTGATATGAGTTTTGTCTTTTTTCATCATATGTATTTCCTATGTTATTTATTTCCATTTTCATTGTCTTCTGATTAAATTGGATAGTTAAAAGATCTAACATCATCTTTTGATGCTCTCATCTTAAGCAATTTAAACTGTGTGAATTTCCTCTTAACTAATTCAGAATTCATTTTAGTAATGCTCTGATGCAGTTATTTGTTTTATCTCTCTTCTTACACCCTGTTTAAACTCAATTAACAACTCAGATTCATTGCCTCATTTAGCATTTATCCTCTAGAGATTTCTACTGGCCAGTCATCGTTTTCCTTCACTTTCAGAATTTCGACTCCATATCCCTAAGAGTCCCTCCCCTTCTTTCTAGCAAACTTTATAAAAACCCCCAAAATAATCTAAATCTATCCATTGATTGCCAAAGATATATCAAGTGACACGAGATATCCCTCTCTAATTTGAGTAGGCTAGTGCCCATCTCTAAATTAGGTTTAAACAATTACTTTCATTTTTCTATCAACCAGACAAAATTTACAAAGTGCTAACATTCTCGTGACTGTGCCGGGGATGAAATTGAAAAATCTTCCCTAGGAAAAATGACTTAAAGATTTAGTTTGATCCCTGAGGGTGACAGTGGATCAAATACCTTACTGGCTGAAATTATTTTTTCCCTAGAGACTCCATTACCAAAAGACCATTTGCACCAAACAGTGTGAGCTAGAAACCCTGGCTCCCAAGAGAATTCACACCAAAAGAAACCCATAACCAGAAGTTTTGATCCCTATGTCTGACCCTGAAAATATTGTACATAAACGAAAAATAAAAGCTATTAAGCCCATTGTTGTGTCCATACTGATATCTTTCCTTACCTAAAGATAGGGTGACAATCATTGAAGACCATGAGATTGATGCAAAATTTGAGTAAGCTCTATTCAGAACTAAATCTGAATCTTGTTTAAACGAGACCATCTTTGACGAAAAGAGATTCAAATATTTGATTTTGGCCACATATTCCAGGCCTACAATGATCCTTTCTTGGAACCAACAGCCACTCATACCCCTCACAATAGACATGGAAACTAGATTTTATCCTCTCGTACTACATGCTCAACTACATGATTTGCCTCAAGATTATAACCTAAGATTCAAACTATATGATGCGAAAGTAAACATATCAGCCCAGAAGAACCTAGACTGGTTTAATGATTCATAGACTTAGAGGAGGTTACATTGAAGATGTAAAAATGAGTCTGTTTACATTAATTCTTGTGGGAGAAGTGAGGAAGTGGTTCAGAGCTCTTCCAACAGCTAGTATCATGGATTTTAAGGCCTTTGAAACCAGTTTCCTTGCAAAATGGGGCTATAAGAAAAATCCCGTTCAGTTGTTAACCTAGTGTAACAACATGAAGAAATCACCTCACGAAACAATGCAGGAGTTTTTAGCCAGATTCATAAAGGTCTATAATTTGATTCCTGTTGAGGTAAAAACCCCCCTAAAGATTCTCAACTCATATATGTCAATTCTTTTGAAAGCGATTTTTCTTTATTATTGAGAGAATGAAGATCTACTACTTTAGATGATATGATGGCTGATGCCATAGAGGTCAAAGTGAATCTAATGGTGTCAAGAAAGATACAATCTAACGCTGGCAGGGACATGAACAAAACTCAAGAGAAAGCACAACCTTCAACCTCAGAAACATCATAAGAAAGGTTTAAAGCAATGATCAGAAACATGGAGAGAATGATGGAGAGAATGTCCCTAGGTAATAGGTATAACCCCAGAGAACAGACTGATGGTCCACCCAGAAATCTGAGGAGACCAACAATCCCACAAATTAGACAAAGAGAGTAAAGAAATTAGGGGAATCAGGCAAATCATGCAGATCAGGCGAATCAGGGAAATCAAGGAAATCAGGGGGAACAAAAAATAAGGCCTCCTTTTCAAAATAATTATGTGAATGAGAATTATGATGGATATTTTGAATACAACATGAAATGTTGTGATGATAAAGAAACAGAGGTATTTTTTACTAAAGAAGAACACAACTAGTTCATGGATGCAAGTGAGATCTTTTTGCAGGATGAGGAGGAAAGGCTATTAGTATAAACAAAAGATTACCAGACAGGATTTCAAAATACCATCATGCAATTCCAAAGACAATATAACCTTAGAAATAAAAAATTACCTCCAAACCCTCCAAAGGGAAACCCCACCAAAGAAGCTTAGAGTAACATACCTTCTTCAAGTTAGCCCAAAAAAGATTTAGCTATAAAATACTTTGTTGTGAAGGATTATGCTACAAAGGTTACTATGGACAAAGGAAAGTAGAAAGAAGAACCCCAGAAGAGAATATTGGAGGCAAGGAAAGAAACAGTCACCAATGAGGTAGAGAAAACATCATCCTCCTTTAATTTTGAAAGTGAGATGGCCAAGATTAAAATTATGTACCTTTCAATGAATTAATAAAAAACACTGAGTATATAAATCAGATCATCAAAATGTTGAAGATGGAAGAAACTTCTGATACCCTGAACATACAAGATGATCACCCATCCATCTTATTTGGCCCATGCGCAGAGGAAAATAGTGATATTGAAGAAGTTCCCCCTTTTTATGTCAGTCTGAAAATCCATGATATGATTATGCACAATGTTATGTTGGATTTTGGAGCATCTCACAACCTGATGCCCAAAGTGGTCATGGACCAATTGGGCCTGGACATCACAAGGCCTTATAAATATCTGTTCTCTTTTGATTCAAGAAAGGTGAGATGCCTTGGCCTGATCAAAGATCCGGTGGTGTCTTTGGCACAAATCCCAGCAAAGAACATGGTTATGGATGTAGAGGTTGTTGATATCCCTCCAAAATTTGGCATGTTGTTGTCCAGGTGTTGGGCTGTAAAATTAAAGGGAACTCTCCATATGAACATGTCATACACCACTATCCCTATATTTGGTCAAGACAAAATGTTGTACAGAGAGGTTTTTCTTAAGTACATGGCCAAAAACAAATCACAGCCTATCAATCATCCCATATATTTAGTGGAAATTGAGTTGGGGTCTTCCATTTTCTTCAATGACCTGTGTTCCGAAGAAAAAGAACCATAAATTGATATGGCTAACAAAGAGAGATCTGATTAGAAAATTGAGGAATATTCAAAGAAGAAAGATGAAGCATAAGATCAGATATGGAATATGAATTTTGATGGAGTTGACTACAGAGAGGAATCTGGAGATGGCATATGGATCAATCACCCCAAAGGAGACTCAAAATTATGTTCTTACAAACTTGTTTTTGAATGCACAAATAACATGGGTGAATATGAAGCATTAATATTGGGTTGAATTTTTTGAAATAATTGGGTTCCAAAAGAATTTTTGTACATGGAGAATCAGAGCTAATTATAAATCAAATCAAAGGCATATTCCAAGCAAAAGACCCTAGACTGAGGGATTATAGGAATCTGGTACTATACCTCCTTGAGAAGTTTCCAGAATGTAATCTTTCAACAATTCCAAGAGGATAGAATCAGGTTGTTGATGCCTTGGCTGCTTCAGCAACAATTTTCAAAGTTCCAATTTTACCTAACAGAAGTTACAAGGTTGAGGTCAAGTACAAGCCAACAGTACCAGATAATATGAAGCACTGGCAATTTTTTGAAGAAGACAAACAGATAGAAAGATTCCTCAAGATGGAGAACGAATTCGAGAAATTGAACATTGATGATGAATATTGTGATGAAGAAGTAGATGCAGCTTCTTTCACCACAGGTGGTTACTTCAAAAATCGGATTGCAGGTAGAGATATCATTCAGCTAAAGAGCAATATCATTCCCAAGGGGCTAGTCCCATTGGATAAACTCTTTGATAATAATGATGTGGCCAAAAGTCCAAAGATTAAAGTAAATGAAGGGGATGTGGAAGATTGAAATATTGGGACTCCAGAAGATCCAAAGATCATTCAGTTGTCCATAACACTCAGCCCTGCAGTCAAGGAAAGGTATGTAAAATTAATGAAAGAATTCCTTGATGATTTTTCTTGAAGCTATGATGAGATGAAAGTCTATGATACCAATATAATTTAGCATGTTATCCCAATAAAGGAATCTCACAAGCCATTCAAACATAAATTGAAAAGGATAAACCCTTTGTTTCTACCCTTGATTGAGAAAGAATTAAAGAATCTATTTGAAGCAAAAATCATAGTATCCCTGAGATTTTCCAAATGGGTGGCAAATCTGGTGCTAGTCAGAAAAAAGAGTGGAGAGATTAGGTTGTGTGTATATTTTAGAAATCTAAACAAGTTGTCTCTAAAGGAAAACTACCCATTGCCTAAGATGAATCAAATTCTACAAAAGGTAGTAGGCTCTCAGAAAATGTCAATGTTGGATGGTTTCTCTGGGTATAATCAGATTATGGTGCATCCTGACGATCAAGAAAAGACAACATTCAAAACACCTTGGGGAACATTCATGTATGCCAAGATGCCTTTTGGGCTCATGAATGCAGGGCAACATTTCAGAGAGTTATGGGCATAGATTTTGTTGATGAGAAGGAAAGGTTCATTTTTATCTACCTGGATGATATCACTGTGTACTCTGCCTCGAATGAGGAACACCTCAAGAATCTAAAAAAGGCATTTGAAAAATGAAGGAAGTTTGGTATATCATTGAATCCCAAGAATTCAAATTTTTCCATGGAAGAAGGAAAGTTGCTAGGTCATATTATTTTGAAAGAGGGGATAAAGGTATATCCCAGTAGAGTTGAAGGAATATTGAAAATTGGCATACCCAGAAGTAAAAAGGAGGTACAATCTTTCTTGGGAAAAGTGAATTTTCTGAGAAGATTCATCCCTAATTTGGCTGAAATCATAACACATATTACCAACATGCTCAAGAAGGGAAATGAAATATAATGGATTCATGAAGCCAGAAATTCCTTTGAAGACATCAAGGTGGCATGGAACAAGGCTCCAGTACTGGGCAATCATAATTTTGAAAAGGATTTCATATTGTTCTCCTTCGCTTCAGAACACACAATTGTTGGTGTTTTACTCCAGAAAGATGACCAAAATTTTGAGAAGCCCATAGAATATTACAACAAGAGGTTGGGGGATGCTCCTCTGAAGTATGACATCATGGAGAATCAGGAATATGATTTAGTCAAGGCCTTGAAAGAATTCAGAGTTGACATCTTTCATTCCCATACTAGTGCTTATGTACCTAGCTTCTCAGTGAAAGACATCTTAACCCAGCCTGATCCTGAAGGAAAGAGGGGAAAATGGATAGCAATGATGTTATAATATGACCTTGAGATCAAACCCACCAAGTTGATAAAAGGAGAGAGGCTTATGAATTTGATGGCACAGACCAATTGTGAACTCTTAGGAATAAATTTCATCATAGACCTTTTAGAAGGTGCATAAGAGGAGAGGACAACTCCACAAATAGTCCAGAAATTTCTTGACTCCACATGGTATGCAAATATCATCTTTGTTTTGAAGAATTTGCAGGCTCCTACTAAATTAAGTAAAACAAAGGCAATGTTCTTGAAACTGAAAGAAGAAAAAAATTGTATAGTAAATCAATCCCTATATTGGAAGGATCCTAGGGGAATTTTACTGAGTTGTTTGCTAGAAGAGGAAGCTAAGAAGACCATCAAAGAGTTCCATAAGGGTGACTATGGAGGTCATCATTATTGGAAAACCACTATGCACAAAATCTTGCGAGCTGAGTTCAATTGGCCTAGAATCTTTTCAGATGTCTATAAATGGGTTTCAATATGCCATGAATGTTAGATTTTTGAAGGAAAAAAAAAATTGCAACCTCTTCCCTTGAAGCCCATCTCTATGGAAGCTCCTTTTATATAGTGGGGTCTTGACGTCATAGGGGAAATACATCCACAGTATTCAGCCCAACACAAATGGAATCTAACAAAAAATATTATTTCACTAAATGGATCGAGGCAGTGCCCACCAAGCAAGCAACGTATGCTGTCATCATCTAGTTTTTGGAAGAAAATATTTTGTCTAGGTTCATATGTCCAATCAAAATCATCACAGAGAACGCAACAACCTTTAAGTATAAAAGGATGGAGAAATTTTGTAGTGAATACAACATAACACTTTGCCACTCCTCTTCTTATTACCCTCGGGGAAATGGGTTAGCTAAGTCATCAAACAAGAGCCTCACTAGAATTATAAAAAAATTGTTGCAAGAAAATAAAAAGGCTTGTCACAAAAATCTCATTCATGCATTATGGGCTGATAGAATCACCCCAAAGAGGTCCATCACCACCTCACCTTTTCATATCATCTATGGAACTAAAGAAATTGTTCTTAATACATTGGGGTTGCCAGTAATGAGAATGTTGTAGGAGCAAGATGCAGAGACAGATGCCACACAAAGAAGGAAGGATGAACTCATCAGTGTACAACAAACCATAGAAAAATATTTTGACAATACTCAACTGCGCCAAGACAAGATCAAAGAGGATTTTGATAGACATACCAAGGTGGATAACTTCAAACTAGGAGACTTGGTACTAAAATGGGACGCTATAAATGAAGATAAGGGAAAACATGGGAAGTTTGATCATTTATGGTTGGGATTGTTCGAAATTGTAGCATATTGTGGAAGTAATGCGTACATACTACAAGAGAGTAATGGAGACTGTTGAGACCCAAAATTAACATCCCCATTAACCTATTATACTCTTCACCTATACCTTTTTGGCCTACCTAAAGCTTGAGTGAATGAAAAGAACGCTACCATTTGCCAATAATAAGGTCATAAGGTAAAGTATGGTTAATTCATGCTTTTTGCGGTTTATAGAGCTAAGGAATTAAATATTTCATGTACTAATGCTCAATTTGTCATATGTGAATCTTTGACCTCTAAATGACTAGTGTTCCTATACCAGCTCAGTTATCTAGTACCTGCACACCAAGATTGTTGTTGTTCGAATACGGTACCAAGCGCATCCAGTACTAAAATAACATATGTTATGATCTAGTACCAACACACACTGTTATGATCCAATACCAACATCCACATAATGTCATGATCCGGTACCACCTTTTGCGCACTATCATGATCCGATACCATCTCCCTATTACGATCCAGTACTAATATGGAAGAGCCTAATGCACTAAGTTAAGTGCTAGATCTCGCCTAAGTCAATTGGTGGATGCCTATTTGCTTTAGAAAGGCTATGATAAGAATCGTTTGTTGATTGCCTCATCCTCATGCACTTCGTGTCATGAGGATGAAGCTAAAGATGTAACTAAATGATTGAACTTAACAACTGATTGATTTGCAAATCACTTTGCCTCCTTGTGTTTCACAATTTATACTATTAAATAGTCGTGGCAAGGATGGTAGAGGGAGTAGGAGAGTTAGCATATCACCAATATGTAAAGTAGCATGTGATAGTACAGAACATATCCTGAGTGAAAATTAATGGAATGTCATTTTATCTCCATATTCTGATTGTCTATGATTAAGTGTGAGTTGAGTTGTTAATGAAAGTTTTGATTTTATGTTTTGAAATGTAAGTGAGAGTAATGTGTGTGTTGAAGACAAGCCTCCTGTAGAATTCAGCAGCTGACCTGTTTAAGTGACGAGGGTCCACCACCCAACAAAGGTCAGCCTCTTCATAGATTAACATTCGCATTTGTTTTCCAGTAGTGTAAAAATTAAATTAGCTAAAGCTTTAACTCTGTTAGATGATAGCAGTATAGCTTAGACTAGGATTTCTATTATATAATTGCTTAGAGATCTTATTTGCTCTATTTTCGCATATGCCCTATTTTTGTTCTCATGAATTTGATTTCCTTGAGTGATCATATATGTTGGCAGCAATAGTCAAAACTATTTGGATAAGAACTAGTGAAGTTCATTGTGAACCACATCAGAACCAACATATTAACTATTGAACTACCCATGCTATGCTTTGATGATTGATGTGTCATTTCCTTTCAGAAGTGTGGATTGCATAGTTAGTTTTCTAGGTCAGATAGCAGAGTTGATCTGTAAAACCAATTCCATATCATACTTGCATGTGCCATAATGGAATGGATAGCCTCTCTATGAAAGACAACCAAAGTGCATTGCAGTTGCTATTTTGATTTGTTTCTAGCATGCATAATCTAGTTTAATTCTATACTCGTGACATTAGAAATTACCTTTCTTACTGGTGTCTTGTAACTCTATTGATTACAAATCTTGGATTGATAATTAATGAGTGCATTATACTAAAAAAATAAGTAGCACAACATTTTGGCGTTGTTGTCGGGGAGTTGCAAACAGTAGGAAGTGATTTTTAGCTTAGATTGTTTCCATAAATTTTAATGTTTTTAAAAGGTTGCTTGAGGGAGGAGGATAAAATGTTTAAGACGTGAGTGAAGAGCCATGCGGCCACTAGAGTGGGGTTCTCCGAAGCCAGGTTGCCTTCTTACCTTCTAGATAGAATTAGGATTTCAATTTAGCTAAAAGATCAAATTTCCATTTTATGCATGGATATAGAGATAACAAGGGTAGATTTGTAAGCTCCAAAGATTCAAAAACAAACCCTCCCACTAATCCAACTGACATTGGTGCAAGAAAAATTCCACCAAAAAAAAATTCAAGGGGAGCCGGCGAGGCTCCATAAGGAGAACCTAAAACAGAAGAATCAGTATTGGGACAGGCAGAACGTGAGTCTGTTGAACATTTAGGAGACACAGAAAATCCAGTTTCTGAACCATCCATCAGTAGAATGGCAGAAGAAGAAGGAAATGCATCTACAGAGACTGAAACCTTTGGGATTCCAATCTTGGATATTTCCAAAAACATCAGCATGAAGAATATCCCACTATCATCGTTACCCACTTTCAAAGGTACGTCAACTAAAGACCCAGATTTATTTTTATTTGATTTTGACATATTATGTAGAAGCTATAACTACTCAGAAGATGCCCAAAAACTAAATCTTTTTCCTACTACAATGAAAGATTCATCCCTAAGATGGTTCATGATCTTAGGAGAAAATACAATCCTCTCTTGGGATCAAATGAAAGACACATTTTTACGAAAATACCAAGACTATTGTAAGGATAATGTTAAAAATGACATTTTTAAAATGCAGCAAACAGAAGATGAAATTCCTGAAGACTACTTAGAAAGGTTCTTATACAACTATCAAAAGTCAAAACTATTCACCACAGACCCAGCTGTAGTAAGAAGTGTATTCTTGAAAGGTCTTAGGGACGATTGCATAGAATTTTTAAACTTGTTGAGTTCAGGATATGTACACCAAAAACCTTTCTTAGAAATTGTAGATTACTGTAGGAGATACTCAAGAGGACAAGCTAAAATAGGTAAAGGACCAAGAGATCCTTTTAGCAGAAATACAAAACAAAGTTCAGGGACTATCACCAGAACTGAGTTAGGAAACTTATTGGAGAACTTTAAAACAGACATCTTGAGCACAATAAGTAACCAATTAGATACTCTGAAACTGAAAAAGCAACAAGAAGAAGATGCTTTAGCAATATTTTGTCATAGATTCTGAAAGAAGCACAACAGCGATAAAAAATACCCATTAAATGTCATAGAAATCTGTGGTTTGTGTACACTAGAACACCCCACATATGAGTGTCCAAACTTGCTTGAACTACAAGCCATGTAAAAGGGAGGAGGAGTCTCACAAGAACAACCACACCCTTCTAGAAGACCTTGGAGAGCCCAAAATCCCAATACATTTTATGATCCTAATACACAATATCAACAACAACAATGGGATCCTTCCCTAATGACTTATCCACAATGGACACCTCAGCAAACTCATCCTTGGCAACAAGGTTGGAGGGGACCTATGTATGGAAATCCCTCTTACCCTACATATCCACAGTACCCTGCAAACATTTCCCAATTACTACCTGGATTCAACCCACCACAGATGCAAGATTTACTCCCACCTCCTATACAACAACAATTTACAACCTCCTTGAATCCTAATCATCAACAACAAGTATCTATAAATGCCAATCAACAACCACAAAACCAAGCTGCCCACAATCCTCCAAGACCAACAACAATCCCTTCCCAGCTAATCCCTAACCCCAATAATCGACCCACCCACCCTATGAAGAATATAGAAGTTCAAACATTTCCCACCTATGAAATTCAACTACGATTAGGGAAAGTTGTAAACCAATCAGATCTTGCAGTAATAATTCAAGAAGAAAATGATAATCATTCTGAGGAAGAAAACACTAAAACCACCCCTGCAGAAGAAGAGGCCTCTCCTCCTATCCCAATCACTTCTTATTCTGTACGAGTACCTTGACAAATTAATCTTCCACCTTACCCCGAAAGACTATTAGTGAAGAAACCTGACCCAGCCTTGCACAGAGATATAAAAGATGAATTACGAAATGTGTGCATAAAAATACCTCTGCTGCAAGCTATTAAAGATATCCCTATATATGCCAAAATTATAAGGGATATTTACATTAAGAAACTAGGAAGGAATAAAAAGGAACCTCCTCTTGTTTAGGTAGTGGGACAATTATCTGAATTTATTTCTGAAATGCCATACAAATATAATGACCCTGGAAACCCAGTTGTCACTGTTGAAATTAATGGTATTTCTCTACCAAACACACTCATTGATTTGGGTGTAGCTATTAATGTAATGCCTTTTGACATTATGCAAAAGCTCCAAATCAACTAGTTAAGACCAACCCAAACCATGATCGAATTGGCAGATAAGTCAGTCATTAGCCCTACAGGAAGTCTAGATGATGTCATAGTCACTCTAGCTTCCTGGGAATATCCAGTAGACATTTTAGTCATCTATTCTAAATCATCCTCCAAACCAAGACACCCTGTGGTTCTTGGTTTCCCTTGTCTGGCCACAGCATATGCCTTTATTATCTATCGGTCTGGTGAGATGACTATATCCAATCGCACACATAGCCAAAAACTTGTCGTCTTCCCTCCTGCCCAACCAGCACAGGAAATACCTATTTGATTAGAAAACACTTATGGAGAGGAAGACTACATTAGACCTCTGTTAACACTTGAACAAGTAAGATGAATACAAGAGCAATCAGATGAACAAGTCTCAAGTTTATTTTTTGCTGACACAAATTGCATTGAATACCCAAAGTATTTTGCAGAATTGTCACATATTTTTAGTTCTGAATTTCAACAAACTTGGCACCCTGATATCACTCAATTATACACTTTATCACCAGTCTTCTCAGATTAGGAAGAAACTACTAAAATTTTTGAGATTAGCCTAGGAAAACCCTTGTATATCAACTCGAGTTTGGAACCAGAACAAAAGACACAAGTGATTGAAATGCTCCAAAGACAATTTGATGCCTTTGCATGGGATTATGCAGACATGAAAGACATTCACCCGAACACATGCACACATCATATCTACACTAATGACCAAATCAGACAAGTCAGACAGCCTCAGCGAAGGATGAATCTAGCGCTTAAAGATATTGTAAAAGAGGAATTGTAAAAACTCCTTTGAGCCAATCTCATATACCCCATTTCAGATAGTCAATGGGTATCTCCACTTGTCATAGTTCCCAATAAAAATGCTAAGTGGAGGATATGTGTAGACTTCTGGGAGTTAAAAAAAGCCACCCATAGGGATTACTTTCCCTTACCATTTATTGATTAGGTGTTGGATACCCTGTCCGGAAAGAAGTAGTTTTCATTCTTGGATGGGTTTAGTGGTTACAACCAGATACAAATAGCACCTGAAGACCAGGAGAAGACCACTTTCACCTTCCCTTGGGGAACATATTCTTATAGTGTGCTCCCTTTTGAACTTTGCAATGCCCCAACCACTTTTCAAAGAGTTGTCCTAGCCATTTTCTCTGACTTCATCAATGATTGTGTGGAAGTCTACATGGATGACTTTAAAGTCCATGGACAAGACTTCCAGGAAGAATTATCCAATTTAGAAAAAGTATTGATTAGGTGTAAGGAAACTAACATTTCCTTAAGTAATGAAAAACAAAAAATGATGCTCATTAAAGGTATTGTTTTAGGACATCACATTTCCCGTTCTGGCATGAGAGTTGATCCGACAAAAAGTTATATCATCACACAAATCAGAATACCTTCCTCACAAAAGGAATTCTACAGTTTTTTAGGACATGTTGGCTACTATAGAAGATTCATTCCAATTTTTACAAGCCTAGCTACCCCTCTATTTAAATTATTATCTAAAGAAGTTGAATTTAAGTGGGATGATGAATGCCAAATATCTTTTGAAATTCTAAACTACCCCTGTATTAAGAGGACCAAATTGGTCCCTTCCTTTCCATATATGTATTGATGCATTAGACACAGCCCTTGGGGCAGTCCTTGGACAAAGAGAAAATCAAATGCCCTATGCCATTTACTTCGTTAGTAAAAATTTGTCTCTAGCTGAAGTTAATTATACGGTCATAGAAAAAGAATTGCTAGTTGTAATCCATGCTATCAATAAATTTAGACACTATGTTACAAGATATCAAGCTTTTGTACACACTAATCATTCATCCATCCAATTCTTAATGAACAAACCTGTAACAAATCCTAGAGTTACAAGATGGCTCTTATTATTACAAGATTTTAATATCAACATTATCGATAGACCTGGTAAAGATAATCTTGTAGCTGATTTCTTATCTAGAATGATTCATCTGGGAGATAATGCACCAGTAGAAGATACCTTTCCTGATGAAAATTTATTTTCTATTTCTACATTCACTCCATGGTATGAAAATGTCACTAACTATCTTGTGACAGGGAAGATGCCTCAGAAATTGTCTCCTAGAGAAAAACAGAAAGTAATTCAACTAAGTGAAAATTACACGTGGCATGATGATTGCCTCTACATAACAGGACCAGATTTGGTGATCAGGAGATGTGTAAGGGAAGATGAAATTCATGATATTTTACATGCTTTCCATGATGGCCCTTGTGGAGGACACTTCATAGACAAAAGGACTTCTTACAAAGTTTTGCAATCAGGTTACTACTGGCCTCATATTTTCAGAGATGCTAAAACCTATGTATCCAATTGTGATGAATGTCAATGAATGGGTAAGCCTACTGCATGAGACCAAATGCCACTTCAAGCCCAAGTAGTTATTGAACCATTTGAGAAATGGGAATTATATTTTGTAGGGCCCATTAACCCTGCATCTAAAAAGAAAAAGTATATACTTGTATACACTGACTATGTGACTAAATGGGTTGAAGCAAAAGATTTACCAGCTGCAAGTGAACAATCAGTGGTAGATTTCCTTTTTAATGATATCTTTACTAGATTTGGTGTACCTCGAGAAATTGTGACTAATCAGGGAACTCAATTTACCTCTCATCTAGTCAAAGCTGTTATAGAACAGTACAAAATCAAACACATGAAATATACACCCTATCATCCACAAGAAAATGGGCAAGTAGAATCTACCAACAAAGTTATTGAGTCCATTCTTACCAAAAATAGTACAGCTGCACCATAAGGATTGGGATGACAAATTATTAGAAGCCTTACGGGCTTATAGAATCACCTGGAGGAATACAACAGGACATACACCCTATGAGTTAGTGTATGGGAAGCAGGTGCTTCTCCCCATAGAATTTTAGATCAAAACCTTCAGGAATGCAGTACAAGTTGGAATGAACTTGGATGAATCCCAACAATAAAGACTCTTGTAGCTTAATGAGTTGGATGAAACCAGGCAGGAAGCACTTCAAAGGACTACCCTCATTCAAGAACAGAGAACAAAATGGCGTGACAAGTATCTCAAAAAGAAAATTTTTCAACAAGGAGATTGGGCCCTATTGTATGATAGCAGATTCAAGAAATTCAAAGGTAAGTTAACCACCCATTGGATGGGACCTTACGAAATTGACACTATCTACGATAATGGTTCAATTAGGATAAAGACAATTGATGAACAATGGACACCACTACTTGTGAATGGTCATCGGTTGCGAGTTTACAACAAACCTTTGTCAAAAGAAGAATTCTTGACTCGTATATTATAGAATTCATACATGCAGATGATGATTAGTAAGGAAGGATATCCTCCTACTGACTCACATTGATTGATTGTTTTACTTGAAACTTTTTGTACATAGGTGTGGATCAAATTTCGTTAATAAAGGTAACAAGAGACTCTTACCTCCTTTTGTTTTACTTTCGCAAATTTTCTTTTGTAAGCAAATTTTTATAATCTATTTGATCCTTCATGAACTTGCTAAACATTAGTTGTAGGCATCAACAATATTTTGTTCTGTTTCAGTACCAGAAATCCTGTTCTGGTCCAGTACCAGTCCAGTACCAGAGTCTGTCCTTCTTCAGTACTATCAAGACACATTACTTAATTGACAAAGCATACTATGCATATTTCAAAATCTTATGTCAATTAATCTGAAGTATGAATCCATGCAACAACCACTTAAGATGGAACCACAAAGACAAATGCAGTATCAAGTGCCAACCCTTCTGTTGACAACTAAAGGGAAGTATTTTAATTTCTTTTGGTTCTGTTGTTGAGAAGAATTTTAATTTCTTTTGGTTCTGTTGTTGAGAAGAATTTTAATTTCTTTTGGTTCTGTTGCTGAAGAAGAACTTTAATATCTTTTTATTATGTTGCTTAAAAACAAAATAAAAAGAGGGACACAATCTTTACCTATGATTTCTCAAAGAACCACAATCCACTTTAAAGACTAGAAGTTTCCTTTACCCAACATTTCAACATGATTTAAAAAATATATATATGAGCCTATAAGCAACTATCTCACCCTAACCAGACTTCAATAGTATTCATTGGATTATCTTATTAAAGAGTAACATATGAGTATATGAACACTCTCTACCAAGGGCACACTACCAAAACTTTTATGGTAGAGGATGTACCAGTACCCTAAGGAAACTTTAGGTCATTCTCTTATGGACAACTTCAGACAAAATTATACATCTGGATCACTCTAAAGAAATAATGTACATAAAAGTTTATTTTTTCCTTCAGACAAATCTTTAAAAGACATACAAAAGAAGAGTATATGCCTTCCAACCCAATACCATCCCACCCTGTAAAAAGGTTTTCAAACAAGCCTCCCCTGTCACCGTGCAAAGCACTCTTTAATAAAAACCAAAATAGGTGACTATGGACAGGAAGCCTATGATGGAAAAATGGTTTAAGAGACTAACCCACTGGGATACTGAATAGGTCTGCTAGCAGCGGGTACCGGTCTGTGGTATAACTAGGCAAACCCATTAGGGTACTGAACAGGCCTATTGGCAATGGGGCATTCTGCATGGGGAAGGCACCTCTCACTAATGATCACAACTACCCCACTGGAGTATTGAACAGGCTTGCTGGCAGTGGGTTCTGGTTGAAAAATGTCTCATCTATACTTGTCTAATTGAAAAATTCACTTTTTTGCATCTAAAACAAAAAGAGTAAAGGTCATTATTGGATTTCATGAGATACAAATCTCTAGATGAATCAGCAACATAATTAATCCAAGAAAATTTCCATTTGAGAATCACCCTAAGTCAACTTACCGGTCTGACATCTAAAGCATACACTATCTAAGAAGGAAACTTCTTAAGAGTGAAGCCCTAACTAGGGAGTCTAATCTACTTATATTGTGAAATTTATCTTTAACAACCAATGATAGTAAATCTTTGAAGCAAGTTAGGTAGGATCTGTTCTTTTGGCAAATATATATATTCCCCTGTTTCACCGTTGAATGCTACTTCTATCAATAATCCATTAAAAGAAGGGAAATTTCATTTTTGGCATGAGATCATATGATAAGTGATAAGCTGTACTTCTAAAAATTTGATTGGTTTCTTTTTCTCTTATCATCTTTTCTTCATTATGATATAAAATGTTGAATCTTCTTGCCTACAGATATACAACATCTTCGACATGGGGGAAGGTCAAAGAGCCCCTTCATAACTCTTTTCCAGACTCATATAATCCACCTGCAGAACCAAATACAAAGAAGATAAGCACAGAATAACAGAAGTACAAGACATTTCCATACCAATTTTTGAAGAAGCTTCAGTATAAAAGGATGAATTCTGACAATTTACAAGCAGTCACACATGCTATGGGTATCAATCATACAAAGGTGAAAGCAAAGGTAACATGGTATTTATTTTCCTATGCTCATAAAACTACAATAAGTATGAAAAGATATACTAGATCTTATGACCTTAGTATTAAACCCATGTGCCTATCCTTCATATCCATATGCCTAAACCTAATCAATCCTCTCATAGCTCTTGAACATGGTTAAAGGCAAAAATCATATCAAAATATGAAGCATGCATAGCAATGATAAGCCACGAATATATTTTGTCCTTAAGAAATTCACGAACCTATCTTATATCATAAACCAAGATCCAACATTAATTTCACCACCCGAACGTCCAATCACCTATCCCAAAATGATATCTTGAACACTCGACATCTTATCCTCATCATTACAGTAATGGGTAGAAATTAAAATGGCTTATCTGGTGGCGAATCCATCCAGATAAGCCTCATTTGGTCATAAATTTTCCTTGCAGCTTAGCATTTGCAACACCATCACCATACTTCTCCCTATCATGAGATTTTCTCTAGTCCTGAGCCTGCTCCTTTCCGGTACCAAACCCTTCATCAATTAACTAAACCCTTGCGCTACAACCCGATCCTTTTCTCAACTTATAATGATGGTCATTACTAGACATGAACCGGTTTTCCAAATTTATAGGGAAACCGAGGAGTACCAATTATGTCAAGAAAAATATGCTAGATAGGGATGGATACCATTTCTGGAAAAAATTACAGGCTGGCACGAGAAGATATCTCAGGAATTTATACAAAGCTATGATGGAGAGATTGCACATATAGGAAATCTACAACTGATAATTAATGAAGCAACCTTAAGGGAGGTTACATGACTACCTAGTAGAGGATTCAAATACTTCAAAGGTGTAGGAATTAACAAAGAAATTTGCCAACAATTCTTGAAGGTAGATCATCAGCACCCTGACTGGAAGAAGGGGATCCCTAGGAACTACATCAAATAAGAATACCATCCAATGATTACCAATCTTCAACAATTTGTCACCTGTGAAGGCATGTATGTTGTGACCTTCATATATCACCTTAGGCTTCTATTGCATTTTGAAGGAGGCCCTGAAATCGATTTTCCATATTTTCTATGGATGAGTTTGAATAAAATGGTAAGAGGTGTTAAATCCACCTCCAAAATAGGGAAGACTAGCATTTACCATCAAGGTCTCATTAAAATGCTAGTTTTACATGAGCTTAGGAAACAAAGGATTAGTTGGAAAACCCTTCTCACACAACACCTTCCCATAGAAAACAAACCTATGGAGGAAACCCATCATTCTCCAAAGAAAAGTAAGGAACCCCAAGAGAAAAAGAGCAAGAAGAATAAGACAACTCCACCATCATCTAGGGCAGTGAGCCAACATGAAAAAGTAGGGTCCTCTTCCACAGTCAACAAGACTTCTAAAAGCTCCAAATCAAAAGGTAAAAACAAATTAGTTGAAGAGACTTCAACGGTGGCAGTTGAGAAAGAGGTCCATCAGACAAAAATGATGAAGAAAGGGAAGCATAGCTCATAAACTAAAAGTAAACAGTCTGTGGCACAACCCCCTGTTACCATTTCAAAATTAGAAAAGAAGAAAAGGAAGCCTGTAAGAATCCCTAATCCAGTACCTCCTTGTAAAAGAACTACGAAGAGAATGGCAAAGAATGGAAAAACAATATTCAATTCTCATACACAGGAAGATCCAATCGACCTTACCTCCCCTTCTGAGGATTTACCAATCCAAGATGACATCCCTAGTTTGACCGAGGAGCAAGCTACTATTACTTTATGCGGGATGAGGGAGGAAGTCAAGAAAAGGGAGTGAATCCAACCAATAATGATGGAGTCAACAAAGACCTTGAAAAAAGAACAAATGAAGCAAAGGATTGGGGAATTGCAAAAACAAAATCAGGAACACCAACAGGATAGGTCTATCAAAAAGGAAAATGAGAAATTGAAAGAAACTAGCCAACAACTTCAAGATGACCATGAAGAGACCTCTAACAAGCTCAAGAAGGTATTACAACTCCTACAATACGTTAGGGTCATCAAAAGGTATCTGAGAGAAGAGGCTTTATCCATCAACATCATTGATCCACCAAAGTAAAGAACACAGTCTCAAGTTTTGAAAAATTTTGGGTTTTGTTTTCAGTTGCATGAGGACATGCAATGATTTTTGCATGGGGGAATGTTGAGACCTAAAATTGACATCCCCATTACCCTATTATACTCTTCACCTATACCTTTTTGGCCTATCTAAAGCTTGAGTGAATGACAAGAACGCTACCATTTTCCAGTAATAAGGTCATAAGGTAAAGTATGGTTAATTCATGCATTTTGTGGTTTATAGAGTTAAGAAAATAAATATTTCATGTACTAATGCTCAATTTTTCATATGTGAATCTTTGACCTCTAGATGACTAGCATTCATGTACCAGCTTAGCTATCTAGTACCTACACACCAAGACTGTTGTTGTTCGAATATGGTACCAAGCACATCTGGTACTAAAATAGCATCTGTTATGATCCAGTACCAACACGCACTGTTATGATCCAGTACCAACGGCCACACACTATCATGATCCGGTACCACCTTTTTTGCACTGTCATGATATAGTACCATCTCCCTGTTATGATCTGGTACTAATATGGAAGAGCCTAATGCACTAAGTTAAGTGCCAGATCTCACCTAAGTCAATTGGTGGATGCCTATTTTCTTTAGCAAGGCTATGATAAGAATATTTTGTTGATTTCCTCATCCTCATGGACTTCATGTCATGGGGATGAAGCTAAAGATGTAACCAAATGATTGAACTTAACAAATGATTGATTTGCAAATCACTTCGCCTCCTTGTGTTTCATGATTCAGACTATTAAATAGCCATGGCAAGGATGGTAGAGGGAGTAGGAGAGTTAGCATATCACCAATATGTAAAGCAGCGTGTGATAGTATAGAACATATCCTAAGTGAAAATTAATGGAATGCCATTTTATCTCCATATTCTGATTATCTATGATTAAGTGTGAGTTGAGTTGTTAAAAAAAGTTTTGATTTTATGTTTTGAAATGTGAGTGAGAGTAATGTGTGTGTTAAATACAAACCTCATGTAGACTTCAACAATTGACCTATTGAAGCGGCAAGGGCCCACCGCCCAACAAAGGTTAGACTCTTCATAGATTAGCATTAGCATTTGTTTTCCAGTAGTGTAAACATTAAATTACATAAAGCTTTAACTCTGTTAGATGATAGCAATATAGCTTAGACTAGGATTTCCATTATATAATTGCTTAGAGATCTTATTTTCTCTGTTTTCACATATGCCCTATTTCTGTTCTCATGAATTTGATTTCCTTGAGTGATCATAGATGTTGGAAGCAATAGTCAAAACTATTTGGATAAGAACTAGAGAAGTTCATTGTGAACCACAATAGAACCAACATATTGACTATTGAACTACCCATGCTATGCTTCGATGATTGATGTGTGATTTCCTTTCAGAAGTGTGGATTGCATGGTTAGTTTTCTAGGTCAGATAGCAGAGTTGATCTGTCAAACCAATTCCATCTCATACTTTCATGTGCCATAATGGAATGGATAGCCTCTCTGTGAAAGACAACCAAAGTGCATTGCAGTTTTCTATTTTGATTTGTTTCCAGTGTGCATAATCTAGTTTAATTCTATACTCGTTGCATTAGAAATTAACTTTCTTACTGGTGTCTTGTAACTCTGTTGATTACGAATCCAGATTGATAATTAATGAGTGCATTATACTAAACATATAAGTAGCACAACAGGGACATCGTTGGAGGAGGGCCTGTGAATGGTAGGTTCCTCAAGCATTATATCATTTAAACATCATCACCCATTCCATTCATTGTACATAATCGTTTTGTGTTTTCCTTTCGCATGAAGTAGTTGGAATAAAAGAAGCATAGTTGAAGCCCGAGGTGAGGGCCTTGAGCTGTGTTGGGTCGATTTTAAGTTTTTGAATAATGGTTGGTGGATTTAGACTGCACAAATAAATCACTGCCCAATGTCTAGGCACTTAGTCTACAGTTCTTTCCTACCTCGCAGGGAGGATAGCATCCCTAGTTGGAGCCTATGTTATCACCATAACAATTTTCTTTTGATGGAATCCAAGTCTCAAAATTTGGCGATGAGATACATCAGTGTGGAGGTGCGATAGTTTGGAGGACCAGGTCACATATAGTGGAGAAATGGCTAAACATAGTGGAGATGCAGAAGTGATGGGGCCTGGTGGGCCATGGATCTTGAACATCCCATATCGATGGTCAAGAGACATATCAGGCAAGGAAATAACACAAAGGTTAATCACTAGAGAGAGGGTTGGGGAAAATACCATGGTTTTAGCCCACAGACACGTGGCACCACTAGAGGCATATTAGGGCTATAAGTGGTCTACCTTAAACTATTTTGCCTCACCCCCGATATCGAAACGAATGTTTAAAAGGAGGGCCCCATTCATTATTTTATGATATTTAAAATATTTTGAACATTAAAAAATTGGCCCAAACGCTCCATTCAACTGAAGCTCAACAGTGAACCAGACTCATGCATTCTCTACTAATTCACAGGTATTTTTCATCATGGCCATGAATCCTGTAATTTTATTCGTAACATAGAAGGATCCCACCTCTAAAGAAGAATCCCTAATTGACAGGGACTCCAATATTTTTGAAACATAAATAACTGTCTCACCCATTTCTATATCCAAAGCCAATTTGTTAGATGATGTCGGGAAACGAATACCCTTCCTCGAAGCGGCCCAAGCATACATAACCCCTTATGTTGTCGAAGTCGTGTTTCCTTTCCCAGATTTCATAAGCTAGTGTGTTGAATAGTATTCGCAGGAGGAAAAGGTTATTTTGAATAAGTTAGGGTCAGAGGTCTTGTGCAAAATAGATATCCCGTCAATTCAACATGCTCTCGGTACACCAAAGTCTTCCCTCGCAGTGTTGGAGCCCTTCGAGGAAGAGAAAATAATCATAGTTTATAGAGAGTTCCCCCCCTGAGGTCAAAACCCTATTTTTGCAGACCATTGTGAAGCTCGAACATCATTCTAAGAATCTGTCATTACCTATGGATGTAAGTGTCATGATTATGGAGGTCTAGTGGGCCTATTCCATACTTAGTCAGATTTTAGGATTAGATAACGATAAATTTGTAGTAGAGGTCATGTTGGGTTTTCTGCTGACCTTTGTTTAGTCAGAGTCCAGTCATTAAGTCCATATAAGCTTTGAATATTTCATCACTAATAATGTGCACAAATAGTTGGTAAATTTCTAATCACTGAGACACTTCAGGTAGTACACGCATTTGCTGAGAATGTTCCTGGAAACAAGTAAGATGAAATTCCCTGAAGCTGCATTCATCTCAACTGAATGTAAAAGGATCATAATGCTTATTTTTATAAATAAGATCATGTCCAAGTTTCATAGCCTAATCCTCAACATAGGCTTGCCAAGGGTTTTAGAAGAAATGAAAATCTCTTTACAACCGAACCCAGAGAATAGGGTAGGAGATTGGATGTTGTTCATGCATTCTACTGTAATTTGGGTATATGGTTATCAAGAGGGACCTTACCTTTTATCTTTATTCTTGACTCCCAGAGTCTTTTCCCTAGAGTTCATCAAACAAAGGATCATTTCAGAAACAAAGCATTTTCTGAAAATGCACAAGGCATCTAACTTAAAGTTTCCTTTCATAATAGGACCCTTTGTGGAAAATACTAGGTCTTGTTTGCCTTAGATCTAGGCCAAGCTTAGTGAATTTGGGTTTACACAGTCATAAGGGAGGAAATATGAGCCACACCGGGTCATATCTAGAAGAAGTATGATGATCAAATAAGGTCCCTATGAGCATGAGCATGTTGAAGGATTTGATAAACTGGTAAATCTGGAAACTTGTGCAGATATGGAAGTCATTTTGTAGCCTGATTAGAAACAACAAGTAAAGTCATCCTCACAGAATATCTAGACACAAAAAACTTCTCCAAGGTTGACCATTAAATCTCCAAAGATGAGTGTTTATAACAAGAGGAGTAGTTCAGAGGCCCTGGGCTCCGGTAGTCAGCAAAAAGTTCTCAAGAAAATGAAAATCACACCATCTTCTCAGATAGTAGACCTGGAGGAAGAAGAGCCCAAAGAGAAAATGAGCATGGAGATGGTGGACAGAAGAACCAAAAATGAGGAAGCTAATAAAGAGAGCATGCCACAGGGTGAAATCAACTCAAGAGTTTTCAACAGCAATAAACATGTCTTTAGTAAGACACCTGGAGTGGTCTCCCAATCCAAAGAAGATTTGGAAAACCAATACATTGTGAAAGGAAATCTAGCCATGAGTGAAATTAGGGATTTGTTATCTGAAGTAGAGAGGATATCCCAGCATAAGTCTTCCCTGTTCTCAGACAGGGATATAGAAAGAAGGAAATTCAATGTAGCAGTGGAAGATGAGGATAAAGTGTCTGAAATTAGGCTGCATTATGAAAATATTGGTTCCCCAGACAAGGTAAAGTTCCACAGAAACGCCAGCGACATGCTATATTCAGATTACCTGAGTTTGAGTTTGAGGGTTTCAATACTAACAACCCATGAAATCAAATTGCATGGACAATTGAAGAAGGAAAAAGCATCCATTAGAGCCTGGTAGACACAAGTCAAAAGATTGGAATCTGAAGGCCCTCAAGGGGTAAAATCTTCCTTAGATGAGAAAGAAAAGATGATCCAAAGCCTGAAGAAGAAGCTGAAAATGTATGCTATAGAACATGCACAAACAATAGAGTTGGCTTTTCTAGAGTAATAAAAGGATACATTTAGACAGGAAGCACTAAATTTCAAAGCCAAAGTACTGTAGTTGGAGAAGGAAAAAGAGAGTTGGTCACAAGGTTAGGCAGTAACATCAGGCGTAGTTGTTGTTGTACCTTTTGCTACAGAAATTGGGCCTAACATTGATGGAATGGTTCAAGCTATGTCCCAAGTTAGCCTTAAAGAAGGGGAAATCAAGAATCTCAAAGGAGATATAGAAAGGCTACGATAGGAAATGAAAATTAATAATGAGAAGATGGCCTAGTTCCAAAGAGAAAATCAAGAGTTGAAGGAAAGAGTGAGCAAATTGAAAATGAGGTTGAAAGGTAAAATACTTTTGTAGGGAGATAAACATGTAATATAGGACTCTATCATTGTTGAGACTGCCAAATTCAGGGTATACCTGAATTTCATAAATGAAAAAGACAACATGGATGTCACTGCCCAAAGCAGGTGTACAGTTGTAAATGAAACACTGGCGAAAAAACCTTCCAAATGGGCCCAAAACACTATAAATTTATTAATTTTGTTCCTACCGCTGATCTTTAGACAATTGGGGTCAAAGAAAAAAATGCACTAATCATCTGGGCTAGGAGGATTATCGCTAAGCACAATTTGCTCAATTAATTTCAAACCAAAGTCGTGCAGATGGAGCAGAGTATACAAGAATTTAAGGATACATTTGAACAATTGTTTGTCAAGGGACTCCCACTATTTTGGGATGGAAAAGGAATATTACAGGACCCAGAACAGTACAAATCCCTCCTCACACAGTGCAGAATGGATCATTTTAAGTTTGACGATTTGGAAGAAAAATTGAAGGGACCAAGTTTGGTGGAATATATAACCACAGATTTTGAGATTTTAAATTAGTTTAAGACAGTGAATATCGGGCTGCTGACTATGTCTTACGCTACTTGCATTGATCTAGATATTCTGATAAAGGAAATGATGGATTATGAGATTCCTTCTGACTCACAGTGAAAGGATATCGTGTGGTTGGGAAGGAAAAAATGTAGTTTTCCAGGGACCAACAAGTAACCTCAAGGTGTCGCCAAACTGACAAGTTCGATAGGAGATCAGACAAAGACAAATGGTGCAGAGGAAGCTGAGCAGTCAGAGAGATCTGTCCCTAGTTAATGAAATTTTTTTTGTTTAAATCATTGTAAATTGGTTCGCCTACCGAAACCCTTGTCTTGTAATTATTGTAGTCAGTTTTTAGACACTGAAACACTTCATTTTCAGCCATTGTAATCAAATTTTATAAGTACTAGAAATTATGAACGAATTAATGTTGGCAAAATTGCAAGGGCACGTTCTTAGTTGTTTTGAACTACATTGTAATTTTCTGTTGCTGAATTGAATACATATGAAGAAGCTTTTGAAGTCTCTATGAAAAGATTATAATGGTGGTGATATGAGTTTTGTCTTCTTTCATCATATGTATTTCTTGTGTTCTTTATTTCCATTTTCATTGTATTCTGTTTAAATTTGATAGTTAAAAGCTCATAATTCATCTTGTGATGCTCTCAGCTTAAGCAATTTAAACTATGTGAATTTCCTCTTAACTAATTCAAAATTCATTTCAGTAATGCTCTAATGCAGCTATTTGTTTTCTCTATCTTCTTACACCCTGCTTAAACTCAATTAACAACTCAGATTCATTGCCTCATTTAGCCTTTATCCTCTGGAGAGTTCTACCGGCCAGTCATCATTTTCCTTCACTTTCATAATTTCAACTCAATATCCCTAAGAGTCCCTCCCCTTCTTTTCTAGAAAGATTTATAAACAACCCCAAAACAATCTGAATCTAGCCATTGATTGCCAAATATATATCAAGTGACATGAGAGAGCCCTCTCTGAGTTGAGCAGGCTAGTGCCCAACTCTAAAGTAGGTTGAAACAGTTACCTCTAGCATTTGTCTATTAGCCGAAAAAAATTTACAGAGTGCTAACACATCATATATCTAATAAGCCATGATGTGAAATGAGTTCCTCTATCGTTCACTATCTCTCTTGGTATCTTTAACCTTACACATATTTATTCATGGATAAACTCCACTACTTCCCACTCGATTGTTTTCGAAAGTTATTTTTCCTCCATCCATTTTGTGACATAATCCATACAAACAAGGATGTAGGAGTGCCAAAAAGAAGGGGAATTTATTGGTCCCACAAAAGCAATGGCCCATTTTTCAAAAGGTTGTAACACCATTTGCAGTCGTAGCATACTTTCATATGATCTTACGGGTCTACCCATGCATTGACAACTGTAACACCTCTTCATATAATATTTGGCATATTTGAAAAGTGTGGGACAATAATACCCCTGGTGGAGTTCCTTTTGCTTAGTCCTTTTGTCAGCAAGGTGGCTCCCATATGGCCCATCATGATAGGATTTTAGTATCTCATGGAATTTTACCTCTTTTACACATATTTTGTTCATCAAAAAAGGATTAGTGTAGAAGATCCAGTCATCAATCCATGAAAATATTTCACTTTTCTTGAATACACTTTGTCGTTCTTTGGGATTCAAATGATGCAAAAGCTTACTTGCATCCAAAAAGTTAGAAATATATGGAAACCAAGGTGAGTTAGTAGATACTTCAAAGATATGCTCATTTGGAAAGCAATCTTATACTGGAGGTTCATTCTCATTAGATATTATTCTAGAAAGAAAGTCAGCAACTACATTATATTTTCTTGGTTTATCTAGGATGGTAATATCAAATTATTGTAATAAAAGAAACCATATAGTGATCCTACCATTCATGATTGATTTTTTCATTAAATATTTAATAGTAGCGTTATTAGTATGCAATATTACGAAATATCATGTAATGTAGTGCCTAAACTTGTTTATTGCATGAATAACAATATGAAACTCTTTCACAGTTACCAGATAGTTCAATTATGTAGGCGAGAGATTCTTACTCATGCAGCAAATTACATATGGTTTCTTCCCTTATAGTTGTCCTAGAACGGATCCAACGACGATGTCTGATGCATATATGGAGATGTGGAATGGGAGGGACCAATCTGGTCCTCATAAGACAAGAGCTTCAAACACTTTATTTTCAATTCATAAAGCACATGCTAACATGTCTCTATCCATACAAACTCAATATATTTGTTAATTAGAGAAACTAATGGAAGAGAAATACATGCAAATTTTTCAATGAATCTATGGTAATAACCAACGTATCCCAAGAAAATTTGTACCTGCTTTTGCAAAGTTGGAGTTGAAAAATTTAATATTACCTTTACTTTTTCTAGATCAACTTGAATACCTTTGGATGAGATGTGATATCCTAGTATGATGTCATTAGTTAACATCATCAAACATTTTTCATTACTAAGGGAGATTTTTTACTCTTTGCACCTTATCAATTTTTTCTCTAGATTATCTAATGCCTTGTCAAATTCATCCCCATATGTTGTGAAATCATTCATATATATTTCCACTAAATCATGAATTAGATCAGAAAATCTACCAATAATAAATAATTGAAAGGTGGAAGGGGAATTGCATAACCCGAATGGTTGAAAACGGTAGGAAAAGATACTTTAAGGATAGAGAAATGTTGTTTTCTCTTGATCTTCAAGTGCAATTTGTATTTGGTTATATCCATTGAATCCATCGAGGAAAGAAAATTATTTCTACCCTGCTAACGTGTCCAGGACTTGGTCAATAAATGGTAATGAGAAGTGGTATTTATGTGTTTCTTTATTGATTTCTCTATAGTCGAAACAAATTCTCCATTTATCGTTTTTATTTGGTACCATGAAAACATGGGAGACCCACTGGCTATCAAAAATTGGATAGATGAAGTTAGTTGTAAGAGATTTTTGTAGATCTTCTTTGATTGTGTACTTCAATGTTGGTTTCATCCGGTGCTAGGGTTGGTGAATGGGCCTAGATACTTCCTTAATATATATGTGATGTTTTCATAATTCGGGATGGATCCCCTTCATGTCAGAGTAATCCTAGGTGAAGGAATCAATGTTATTTTAAAACACTTTGACCAATCACTCTTTTTGTTATTTGGTCACTCCTTGGTTGATTTTCAATGTTTTCCCTAGGTTGGTTTCTAGGGATTATATAAGGTACCCTTGATATTTTTATGGAGAGGATTCGTGTTAGATGGGTGAGATTATTTTTTAGGCTAGAGGATCGTGTGTTTATGGTTGCATAACCTTCTCAATAATATGTGTGTTTCATGAGGAAGAAGAAGAGGATATAAAATCATTGATTTCATCATCCTCTTTTTTATCTCTTATGGCTAAGTATTGATCTATGGAGAGGACCTTATGGGATCCCCCTTCTTCCTCACTATCTTTTTTGTCAACCGAAAGTGGTGTTTCTAGATCTATGTTGGGTTTGGCGAGAGGATAGACGGTTAATTGTTTTATGGATGTCCCATGGGATATGATCATGCTTCCTGACCTACAACCAATGTAGGCATTAGTAGTGGCCATCCAAGGTCATCCTATGATCAGAGGATACATGTCCATAGTTTTGGGTTATAGGACCATGAAGTCAAAATGATATTCCCATGAATCCATAGAGATCACTACATCTTCTAAGATTCTCGATGGTTTAATCGTTGATTTGCTAGCGACTTAAAGTATGGTTGGGGTTTCCATAAGGCCTATAAGACCTAAGGATTGCATGGTATAATTGTCATAACATTGATGGAATCCCCTAGGTCGATTAATGTGTTACTAATAAGTGTATTATTGATCTACACATTAATGAATGGACTATAAGGGTCAGAGTATTTAGCTGTGAGAACTCCCCCCATCATTAAGTGAGAAATTTTTCCCATGACTTGGAAAATTTGGTGATCGTTTCGTTTCCTATTGGGTTTCCTCAAGCAAAGTTCACATACCTATTTTGAACATATGGGAACATCCTTGATGACTTTAAATAGTGATATTTTGACACAAACATTTTTTATTTCTCTCAGGAAGTCAAACTCAAGCTGAGCAAAAGATTTCTCTAGTTGTAACCTTTTTGGATAGGGTGGGTTTTGAAGTTCAGGGTGGGAATTATCGGATTTAAGAGGTTACTAATATTTTTTTTGTTCCAATTCTTCATTTTGTACATCCTCATTCAAATCTTCAATGATAATATGAGGTTGGTCCTTGGTTATTTCCTTCCAGGATCGAAGGTGAATATCATTACATTCTAGGGAAGATATGGAATCAGTCGGGTAGGTTGCAAGTCCAATAGCTTGTGTTGGTTGGAATATCCTTCCATTATTCAAGTTAGGGATGGGTTGTGTAGGTATTTATGGTAAAGGAGGGGTGGATGTATATTCCTGCATCTGGGGAGGAGGAAGAAGTTGCATGGGTGGATGTGTCATAGGTTGTTGAGGTCCTCCTACATTAGGTTTTCTCCATCCCTATTGCCATAATTGGTTTGGGGGAGGAGGAGACGCCCATTTTTGTGTTGGAATTCCCCATGGTTGAAAAAAATATTGCATGGAATGGTTAGTCCAATATGAATTGAAATATTGAGATTGATCTTGGATCATACCTTGAGGTTTGGGCTACAAGTGTCTATTCTAAGAGACATAGGATAATTGTTCTAGTTCTTCGGATTTATGATAGATGGATTTTAGTCCTAGTAATAATGGATAGTTATGAGTATCATGGTCCTATCTACATATTATGTAATCCTCTATATGATCCTACAAACATTCTTTCCATGGGTGCTTCATTCCGCATTTCAGGAAAAAGATGGCCAAATCTCATTATGTTTCCTCCTTATTCTTATTCATGTGTAGTGTATCCAATTGGGAGCTCAAGGAACTAAGTATGTCATTATTTAAGTCTACTAACATGTTCCCAATTTCTTCTCTCATGACTCCACCTCCAACATTTTTTCTACTTCTTTCCAATATATCTCTTGGTCCCTTTCCTATTTTTGATGTGCATGTGGAATACTTATGAAAACGTTCCAAGAAAATATACAACTCTAACTAAGAAACATCTCTCCCACCCATTAGGTTGAGGATTCCTATACAATCATCTTGGATTCCTCTTAGAAATAAGACACATCATGTCTCACGAGCCAAATATCCTTGATTTTCCCTCTGCAGGTTATAGGTGAATCATTCAACATAACATTTAAGGCTCTCATCTTCATGTTGAATCATCTTGAAGAAATCCTCTCTTCTTTCTTTATATTTGCAGTAATATTGGTATTTGTATAGAAATTTCTTCGTCATTTGGTCCCATGAGAAGATGTTATATTTTCCAATACCCATGAACCATCGTAGTGTTGTTCTCTTGAGCATGGTGGAAAAAAGTTTCAGTTTTTGGCAGGAATGATTTTAGGGGATAAATTTCGTTCATGGGATAATTTTCCATGGTTTTTCCCAAAAAAATATTCGCTATTCTAAAAATGATTTGCCCAATTCCTCTAGGATAAAATTATTTTACTGAAAAATTGCCAAACTTTTATACAAACTATATAAAATCCTTAGAATTTTGAATATTTTTACAAAAATATCGCCAAACATTTATAGTTGGCATATGAAGGGTTAGTAATATTCACAAAGTTTTATACATTTTAAAATAAATTTCCATCCTTAAAATCATCCCTATTTTTTGGGCATCTATCAGATAGTTGTATCTTCTGCAAAGTACATCGAACTCGAAGAGGAAGGTATCAAGATATTATTTAGACAACCCATGAAAGTTTGGAAAGGTTTAATGAGGGATTTTCTTCATCTTGGTCTCCTAATCTATTTCTTTGATTGGAAATACAAAAGTGGAGGGTTCCTCCTTGACAACCTTGTGTGACATTTCTTTCCGAGGACTGCCCTTTGTTTCTAAAGGTTCCTTAGAAAAAGGAACTCTCCAAAGAGATATCGTTCACTGATATACTCTTTTGAAAGAGGAACCTCTGTGTGGAGAGACCCTTGTACAGACTCTTATTCCCGAGGATATGCTTCAGGTTTCTTCTTGGAAATAATTTTTTTTGTAGGTGATAATTAAATTGGTTGATTGATATCCTTTCCCTCTTGTGATTGACTTGCACTGTTATCTTTTCGAGAGCTTTTGGAAGAAATAAAAAATCTACCTTGTTGACTCTAACTCTACTCATAGAAAAGGTGAGAAAAAATTCCATGAATTGTTGAAAATAAATCATAGCACTCAATTTACTAAAATCAAAATCCATACAAATAAACAACAACTACTTCTTTTGAAAGTTCCCCAACAATGACGCCAAAAATGGAAGACTTTTCAATTAATTTATAATTAGTTAAAAAGCAACCAAAGAGTTGTACATTTAATTATCAATATGAGGTTGTATAATGAAACCTACTCATTGTTGGTGAACAAAGAGATAGAAAGTATAAAATACATCACTTGAAGACTCCTTATTTACAATCCTGGAATCAGGAAAGAGAAACACCTAGGCTCACCCAGATTCTAAGAAAACAACGCCAGTAGCTAATCCTAAAAAACTATTGCTAAATAAAAACCCTAAAAATACCCCATAAATCCTCCTACCATAACCTCTTCTTAGCCTTCATCTTCCACCCTTCCTAAATCGAAAGAAAATTTTCATGTTTATTCAAAGGGTTCCATAATAAAAACTCATGTAAACCCTTATATTCCTTCAAAACCATCCCAAATTCCATCTCCCAAAGAATCTCTTCCAAATTCCCCAAATCCATATTTGAAAATCTCTATAGCAGACTCCATTAAAGTTTTCCCTGAAATTTATATAGAAATTTCTCTTAAAGACACTACTGTAGTTTCCAAAATTCACCCCTTCAAATATTATCCTCATATTTTTCCAAAAGAATCGCTAGAGACTTCTCCAAAAATTTCCCCAAAGGAATCTCTTGAAGATCTTCCTGTTTGGTCTACCACCCCAGAGTTTTTATTTTTAGATCCAAAAAGGGAAGTTTTAGATATATCACCAACTTAATCTTTAGAAATCCCTCTTGAAGAAAAAGAAGAGCTTATTAAGACTTATATCAACCCCCTTACTCCTAATAATTCTCATCTTATACTTGAACACCTAATTATGGAAGGGAAAATACCACAACAAAAAAAAAAAAAAAATCTACCTCCCCCTCCTCCTCCACCAATAGTTTTTAATAAAGTTGCTTCTAGATACACTCCTTTAAATATTACTCATAATATCCATGAATTTATTGATAATTATCTAAAGCTATTGCTTAGATTTAATGGGGAGGGTGAGACCACAACTTCAGACATTTGGAATCATTTGATTACTTCATTGATAATCAAGGTCTTGAATATGAATATTTATATATTAGGATCCTTGTTCAAACATTTTAGGGTGAGGTGAGAACATGGTTTAAGGGTTTTCCCCCTAATTCCATTAATTCTTGGGATAATCTAGAAACAATTTTTCTTAGGCAGTGGGGTGAAAATAAATATCACTTATATTTGTTGACTAAGTTCGAGAATCTTAAAAAGAAACAAAATGAATATGTCTCATATTTCATCAGGAGGTTTTGTAACATCCCCAACATCCAACTAGGCTATGCCACATAAAGAAATTTGAACTGTATACAAAATTAAAATAGATACACACAAAAACTCTTGCAGAACTTTATATATAAAACTTAAAGCATACAAATACATTCTGCAAATTCATAGATTCATATAGGATAATAATAAAAATACACATGCAACACACACAGGAAAAAACCATAAAAATAAATGCATAAATAATAATGCAACATGTAATTTAACACACAATTGACACTTATCTTGATAAAAATATCACCAACCGCATGTAAACCTTCCATGAACCTCCTAGCCTTATAACATGTTGCTCATCACTCTTAGCAGTGGGTCACCCCTGAGCTGGGACTAAACTCCACCCAGGTAAAGGGATTCTTGTTATAACCCTAAATTGCACCAGACATGCATACCTGGCATCAGGCCATCTAACTTGCTATCTTTACCAAGACATCACTGAACAAGCTCTTCTAAAAATCATTTTTTTGAAGGTGTACACACCCTGCACCACTACTTCCCACATACACACACCTACTGACCCACTACAACCCACGTACATTCACAAAACATCGTAAAAAATGAAAATTGCATAGGATACTAGTTTCTGGGCTGTTACTTAACCGTTTGAATGCCCATATACAGTCACCCCAACCGTTACTATCTCCTTTGGCCTATAAAATAAGGGGTTGGATTCGTATTTCAAAAATAAGCACGAGCGAAAAGAAACTCTGCCCATTTTATCATTCCCCCTTTTCCCCAATTTCAATCCCTTGTCATTTCCCTAGAGAGAACTGAAGAGGAGAAGACAACACGGAAGCAGTTGGTGCATGGTGAAGAGGAGCCCAGGACCGAGTTCGAGGAGCAGTGTCAGTCTCATCTTGTAAGTGAATTTTGTGAGATTAATATAAATAAGTACTTTTTTCATCCCGCGAAATGACGTCTTAAAATTATATGATTTGTTTGCATTTCTTGTTTATGATGTCTAAACCACTAATCCATATGTAGAATGCATTCTTGTAGTTTCTTGTTTGTATTTTGGTGAATGCAGGTCATCCTTGAGAGGAGATTTGCAATCAGGAAACAACTAAGCGCAAAGGGATCAACAACAGACACAGAGTTTAACGTATGCCTACCAGATCCCTATACCTTGTCTTTTATGTATGATTGTGGGGTAATGTCAGGATGGTTGATAAAAAGTAGGATACTTTAGATGGTTATATCTACTTACATTTTAGAACCCTGGTGTGGTTCGTAGAGGGGATTTCCCACTATAGAAATTCCTAACCAGGCTGATGTATCTCAGACAACAGGAAAAATCTCCATCATAAGTGCCAAATAAAAATAATAGTCTACAATCTCTCATTCCCCACATGCCTGTCCCACCCTAGGAATTGTGCCCCTTCTCTGCTCAACAATCCTTCGAATGCCCCACTTCCTTTCTAGGCTACAGAAGCAAGGTCGACAGAAAGTATCAAAGCCCTGTAGCTACAGTTTGGAACCTTTAGAAAATCAATTCCCAACAATTTTTTCACCTAAAGAGAATTTCTCACGATCTGACAACCCACCTCTTTAGTCTAGATCCTAAGATAACCAGGTATAGGTATAGGTACGAGTACAGATACAGGTACAAGTATGATGATAGTAACAAAATTGTACAATGGATAGCTAAATGAATCTCTAAATGATGATGGAATGAATGGGAAAATGAACTAAGTCCAAACTATATGTATGCATGTTCCCAACTTGACACTTGTCGTGTTGAGAGCTACTTTGGCCCACTTGTCCCCATCCTTAGAATTTAGGATAAAATAATTATCCATATTTATACTTTAAGTAATATTAATATAATATTCCTTTTTGTCTTAATCTCCCTAGGTTAGCCCCTTATCCTTAACTTTTACCCACCCTTTCCCTAACTAGTGGAATTTAGTCCCCCATACTCTTTTATCATGGTCAGTCTACACGCAATGATGTATTATATTAATGATGATAAATACACAAAAATAGACTCACTGGCCTTTAGCATCTAGGCTCTCTGACCTAATTCAACACATAAGACTCCTAGATTATAATAACTGGCGCACCCGCCTATACAACACAACATATACACAAAGGGATCCCTGACCTCAAAATCAAATCAAGCGCACATAAGTTTGTTGCGCGCGGTTTCTTGGACTGTGCACACTTCATCATTTTAGTGCACAATATATGTGTACACTATACCATGGAAGGTGCATGCAAAATGATATCAAACAACTCACCATCTTAAGAACATTTTAATTTGCATAATTACAGGTTTAATAAACTTTAAAATAAAACTCCTACAGATGTCAAACCATCACAACCAACAACAAAGGTCACTTTTGCAGGCTCTTTTGATCCCAAATTTTCCTTATTTTTTAGAGAAAGAAGATCCACTACCTTATATAGAATGCAATATGATGCAGTAGAAATTGAATCCAACATGATTGCATTAGGTAAAGTTAGAGATAGAAATACATCAAGAGAGAGAGAAATTGAAAATAAGAAAACAAAAAGAACAAGTTGGTAACTCTGGTACTAATAAAAGTCAGGAAGATAAAATTGAAGAGATGTCAATAATTATCAAATAAAATGGATAGGATGGAAACATAGAGAAGGAGGCCTAACAATAGAAACCAAAATAAGTTTAGAAGGCCTTTTAATCGTCCCCAGGTTTTGCAAAGAGAAAGGAGAAATGCATATCAACCTATTCAAGCTCCTATAAAAAATTAAAATTTGATTGATATATTTTAAAAATATCAAATTGATGATATAGATGAGGAGATTAATATGATGGAAGGTGATCCTTATGAAGTATATGTGACTCACAACGACTATAAAAAATATCTAAGCTTCAACTCACATTTTAATGAAGATGATAATAATAATCCTTATTCATCATAAGATATGAAGTTTTTTTCTCTCTGGGAAGAACTTTCTAAGGTTGCGCAAACCCTAGATGTGAATCCTTGGGCCACCCATGGACAACCTTGGAGGTGGGGAGGCACGTGCCCCTCCTTCTCCCAGCTCAGCCTTCAATAAGCTACTGATTTCTGATGGAAAGAAGCTTCCCACCCCTACTTCACCCAGCTTCGTCAAACGTCTAGAGTCAATCCTTGAAATCGACCTTCCTCCGGAAAACCCCATGTGAGTAGTAGTGTCTTTGTCAGAGAATGGGCTGGTTGGCCAGTTCATGGGGCTCTGGCCCTCCGTCAAGACCATAGATAACTGGATTCAAAGGAACTGGCAACCTTTAATACAAAATAGCGTTACTTGCTATGCGGTGGGAAGAGGCTATTACATCTTTGAATTCATCTTGGAAGCAGATCGAGACTTGATCTTCAGAAATAGACCCTATTTCATGGGAACCCAAGGGCTCTATTTGAATCGCCAAAATCCTAGCTTCGATCCAGATTCGGAAGTCCCAAAGGAAGTATCGGTGTGGGTCAAACTCCCAAACTTGCCAATACATTGTTGAAACACCTCCTCGCTCCAAGAAATCAGTAATGGACTCAAACATTACATAGATAGAGAAGATCCAAAGGACCAATATTCATGTGCCCACATTTGTGTGGAATTAAACCTTGAGGTTGTGATGCAGGAGCATCGCCAACACATCAAGCAAGCCAGTGTGGAAGCGGAGGACAACTGGACAAGCCAGCACAAATTTTGAAAACACTTTGGAATTGTTGCACAAATCTTAAATGAGCCATTAAGATGAGGCGCACTTGTATATTGTAAATGGACCTTGAGCGGATAGCTCTCGTCCTTAGTAGGTAGAAGGAATTTAAAATAGTTAATGTAAAGTAGATAGAATTTAATTCTAGACTAGATAGTTGTAGAGCAAAAGAGGGAAACGAGATATAGACACCCTCATTGTGCATTGTAACATTATTCATAAGCATTTGGAGCAAGAAGAAGTAGAGAGTTGTGTAAAAACACCCATGTACAAACATTTGAATTAATAGAAAGCTTTGATTCAAATTCATGGTTTGTGTTGTTCTCTATGTATTGGTGTTGAATGATAGGCTCATGAACGTTTTCTTCTTGTTATACATTTGCTTTTATATGTTGTGTATGTGATTTCATGTATGAATTGAAGTCTAAGAGGGAGATGGAATGAGTTTCAATTGTTTCTCTATTTGAGCCAGAGAATTCCTACAAGGAGTGCAGTTGAAGTTTCCACAAGGAGTGCATTGACAGAGGGTTTAGATAGAGATAGTTTTTGTTCTCATTCATCCAGAAGTGCAGTTGGGCACAGGAGTCGTGCAATGAGTGCATAGGCCAGGTAAAATTCTCAGGGTTACGAACCTGAGTGAAGCATTTGACAGATTGTTGTTGTAGGTGTGCGCAGAGTCAAGTGACTTCAACAATTCGACGTTGTTGAAGGTTTGCCGCAAGGAGTGCGTGCAAGAGTTTTCTTGAAGGACTCGAGTTCGTGGGGAAAATCTCAAGAGGGATAGGACCTTAGAATTTTTTGAAGGACAGCATAGAAAATTTGTGCCTTGAAGGTTGGCAAGAAGCGTCGCAAGTTTGCATTCAGGTGGATAAGTTCTGTGGAAGAATACCTAGTCATTTCGTGGATTGCATAAGGAAGAACGGACGGTCAATATCTTCCAGGGAAAATCAGTGAATCATCGTGAGCCGTTGGATATCGCGGGGGTGCAGGGGGATACTGTAGATATTCCCATAGTGTTTAACGCTCAGAAGGGGCAGAGCCGTTGATCCAAGCCAGCCAGGGGCGTTGGATTATTTGCGAAATCTCCTATCGGGATTTCGTAAGAACGGAATCGAAGATTTGGTAACAGGAGTCGTGAAATCATGATACGTGATATCGCAAAAGCTACAAGTACAGTGTGGGGCCACAAGAGTTGGTGGTGGACAGGTAGCACACTGTATCGGGGTTCGGGAAAAGTAAAGTCTCGAAACATTGGACATCAGGATTCGCGCTCCCGCGAAGTCCGTAATCCCGATGGGGTGACGGGACCGTTGAAAAGTAAAAGCCGTGAGCTCATCGGAGTTTCAGCATATCGAGACTCAGGAGTTGGAGAACTGAGTTGCTCGACACTGTGAGTGTCGAGATCCCAATAGAGAAAGTCCCGACAAAGGAATGGAAGGGTTAGCATTGACTCATATCGGGTCTTAGAGATTCGAGAGTCCTACGCTTGATCACTAACCTCGCAAGGTTGTGAAGTCTAATTCCATGATAAGTAAAGAGAGGGGGAGTTGTGCAAAGAGATCTGTGAGTGCAGATTTCTCGATAGGGAAATAGAAGGACCGATTAGTGTTCTTCGGGCCAAGGAAAGAGAAGATCTCGTGAGCAGGCGTGCCTACGGGTGCGACACTACATCAGTTTGGTATCAGAGCTTTACATTATTTTCTATATATTTCAGGCGAGGAAGGCATAAGAGGTAAGGAGTACTCTGATACACAATGTCAAGTGGTATCAGAGCTAAGACAGATTGATCTTTTCTTTCTGTAGCAGAGAAGAGGAGAATTCACCATGCCACCAAGGAGAGATAGGCAGTCACCTGATCCAAAGGATAGGGAAGTGCAGAGAAGAAGAGGTAGGTAGATAACTGATCCAGCCATAGAGAGACAAATGAGAGACCTCCGAGCGAGACTCGAGGACATGGAGACAACGCAAAGACGCACAACTAGTGCAGGGGATCTGAGTGATTCCAATAGTGAAATAGAGGCTGAACGAGAGGAGGAAGTTACAGTCGGAGATGCATCAAATGAGCGTTTGATCAAAGCTATTGCCAGGATGGGTTCAAGAGCGAAGATGGAAATTCCAATTTATGAGGGAAACTTGGATGCAGAGGAGCTACTAGATTGGATTAGAGCTCTGGATACTTACTTCGACTACGAAGATGTCGAAGAGGACAAGAAATTCAAGCATGTTG
>JZKD02S0742087.1:703054-723952 GCA_000966675.3 Picea glauca
AAGGACATTGGAGAAGCTCACATCACTGAAGCACAGAAGCGGGATGTTGAGGCCAAAGACACTAAAGGTGGAAGATCACTCATGATGCAAAAAGTCCTTTTGACACCCGAGAAGGAGGTGGAAAGTTCAATCCAAAGGACAAGACTCTTTAGGACTACTTGCAAGACCAAGGATAGGGTATGCAAGGTCATTGTAGATAGTGGTAGCATGGATAATATCCTATCTATGGAGATGGTAGAGAATCTAGAGCTGGAGACGACTGATCATCCAAGCCCATATAGAGTTTCGTGGCTACAGAAAGGACACCAGGTAACTGTTACTAGACAATGCTTGGTTGAATTCAATATAGGTGTATATAATGATAAGATCTTATGTGATTTTATTCCCATGGATGTTTGTCATCTATTGTTGGGTAGACCATGGCAATATGACAGAAATGTGATTCATGATGGGAGAATGAACACATACACCCTAGAGAAAAATTGGAGGACACACATGTTGCTTTCGATAAAGAATAAGGAGGTGAAGCCGAAAGTAAGCAACACAGTACTTCTCATGAGTGGAAAGGAACTTCTTACCGAGGTTAAGAAGAAGGAGGATCCACAATTCTTTGTGGTCAGGAATCCGCAGATTGTTCTGACTAGTACAAGAGTGGATGATTTACCGGATGAAGTTCAAGAACTGCTGGAAGAGTTCACTGACATTATAGTGGATGAACTACCTCGTTCATTGCCACCGGTCAGGAGTGTGATTCATCATATTGATCTCATACCAGGAGCCAGTTTTCCAAATAAAGCCATGTACAGATTGATGTCGTAGGAGAATGAGGAGGTTAAAAGGTAAGTCCAGGAGTTGTTGGACAAAGGGTTAGTCAGGGAAAGCTTGAGTCCGTGTGTTGTTCCAACAGTACTCAGTCCGAAGAAAGATGGAGGCTGGAGGATGTGTACCGACTCGAGGGTGATCAATAAGATAACCATCAGGTAAAGATTTCCATTGCCAAGAATGGATGATCTGATGGATTTCTTGAGCAGAGCAAGGTACTTTTCAAAGATTGATTTGAAAAGATGATATCACCAGATTCGCATGAGAGAAGGCGATGAATGGAAGACAACATTCAAAAAAACCGAGGGTTTGTATGAATGGCTTGTTATGCCGTTTGGATTAAAAAATGTGCCAAGTACCTTTATGAGGTTGATGAATGAAGTCCTGAGGTATTTCATCAGGAAATTTGTCATCGTATACTTGGATGACATACTGGTTTATAGTAAATCAGTGGCAGAGCACTAGAAGCATTTGGCTACAGTGATGCAGAAACTACAGTAGGAGAAGTTGTTGATTAATATGAAGAAGTCCTCATTCATGAAGACATAACTCATTTATTTGGGATTTTTTATTTCAGAAAATGAGTTGAGGATGGATCCAGATAAGGTGGAAGTGATCAAGAATTGGCCATCACCGAGGAATGTATTCGAGGTGAGAAGTTTTCATGGTTTCACTAGTTTCTACCAAAAATTCATCAGGAATTTCAATGGAATTAGCGCAACGATGATGGATATAGTGAAGAAGAGGCATAAGTATTTTCACTGGACAGAAGAAGCTGAAAAGAGTTTCAATCTATTGAAAAGGAAGATCACGGAACAACCAATTTTGGTGTTTCCGGATTTCCAGAAAACATTTTAGGTGAAATGCGATGCAAGCAGATTTGCAATCGGGGAAGTCTTGAGTCAAGAAGACAGGTTGATAGCATATTTTAGTGAGAAGTTGAATGAAGTGAAATTGAAATACTCCACATATGATAAGGAGTTTTATGCTATCATACAGGCATTAAAGAAATGGAGGCATTACTTGATACCCAAAGAATTTGTATTGTACAGTGACAATCATGCACTGCAGTTTGTGACTCAACAAGAGAAGTTGAATCAGAAACACGTAAAATGGGTTGAGTATATGCAGAATTTCATATTTGTGATTAGACATGTTTTTGGTACTACTAACAAAGTTGTTGATGCTTTGTGCAGGAAGTGTTTGTTGTTGTAGGAGTTCAAATTTCACACTTTAGGTTTTGATGATCTCAGGAATATGTACGCAGATGATCCAGGTTTTCAGGAAGCATGTGAAGTAGTTGAGAATCCAGTTCTTAGAGACAGAAGCCTATGGATAGAATACATGATCTAGGAAGGATTGTTGTTCAGAGGCAATCAACTGTGTATTTTGAAATGCTCCATGAGGGAGAATCTGTTGAAGGAGAAACACAGTGGTGGATTGGTAGGACATTTCGGTCATGACAAAACATTCACGAAATTGAATGAGTCATATTTTTGGCCGGGAATGCGAGCGGATGTCAAAATATTTGTAGAAAGATGTAGAATTTGCCAGCATTCAAAGGGAAGAAAGAAGAATGCAGGTTTTTATCAACCGTTTCCCATACCAGAAAGGTTGTGGGATGCAATACGCATGGATTTTGTATTGGGGTTGCCAAGGACACAAAGAGGTGTTGATTCAATCTTTGTGGTAGTGGATAGGTTTTCTAAGATGGAAAACTTCATCCCATGTTAGAATACCAGTGATGCAACTCACATTACAAATCTATTCTTCAAAGAGGTCATTCGACTTCATGGGTTGCCGAAAAGTATAGTTTCCAACAGAGACACGAAATTCATAGGGCATTTTTGGAGGACCTTATGGAAGAAGATGGGGACTAATTTGATGTTTAGTTTAGCTTATCATCCTCATATGGATGGATAGATGGAAGTGGTCAACAGAAGTCTGGGAGACTTGCTAAGAAGCTTGGTGACAGAGCACCACAAAAGTTGGGACAATATATTACCACAGGCAGAATTTGCGTACAATGACTCAGTGAATCGGAGCATAGGCCAGAATCCATTTCAGGTTGTTTATGGCATGCAGTCAAGGGGAATTTCTGAAATGAGATATTTAGGACAGACTTCTACTAGGAGCGCTAGTGCAGAGGAATTTGCTGAGGTGATGAAGGAACTTCACAGCTAGGTGAAGGAGCGGTTGCAGAATTCAAGTAAGGAATACAAGCGCAGAGAAGATCAACATCTGAGACAACTTCAGTTTGAGGTTGGTGATATGGTTCTGGCACATTTGAGGAAATACAGGTTCCTGAGAGGAGCATACAATAAGTTGAAGATGAAGAAAATCAAGCCATGCAAGGTCTTGAGAAAATTTGGGGACAATGCTTATGAGATTTAACTACCCGATGGGATAGAAATTTATCTGATATTCAATGTCTTAGATTTGTACCCATATAGAGATGGAGAAGATGAGACTGTAGATGAGAAGCCAACGATCCAGTGGATGAAGAAAATGCCAGTTGCAGAGAAGCCACATATGGAATGCATACTAGACAAGAGAGTGAGTAAGAGGACCAGGCGAAAACAATATTTTGAGTATCTGGTCAAGGGGAAGAACCATCCAATTGAAGATGCCATTTGGGAGACTGAATATGAGATACAGAAGCATGGAAAGATCATGCAAGAGCTCATGGACAGGAGCCCATGAAAGTTTTCAAGCGAGGGAGTATGATGCAGGAGCATCGCCAACACATCAAGCGAGCCAGTGCGGAAGCGGAGGACAGCTGGACAAGCCAGCACAAATTTTGAAAACAGTTTGGAATTGTTGTGAAAATATTAAATGAGCCATTAGGATGAGGCACACTTGTATATTGTAAATGGACCTTGAGAGGATAACTCTCGTCCTTAGTAGGTAGACAACATTTAAAATAGTTAATGTAAAGTAGATAGAATTTAATTATAGACTAGACAGTTGTAGAGCGCAAGAGGGAAACGGGATATAGACACCCTCATTGTGCATTGTAACATTATTCAGAAGCATTTGGAGCAAGAAGAAGTAGAGAGCTGTGTAAAAACACCCATGTATAGACATTTGAATTAATAGAAAGCTTTGATTCAAATTCATGGTTTGTGTTGTTCTCTATGTATTGGTGCTGAATGATAGGCTCATGAACGTTTGCTTCCTGTTATACATTTTCTTTTATATGATGTGTATGTGATTTCATGTATGAATTGAAGTCTGAGAGGGAGATGGAATGAGTTTCAATTGTTTCTCTATTTGAGCCAGAGAATTCTTGCAAGGAGTGCAATTGAAGTGTCCGCAAGGAGTGCGTTGACAGAGGGTTCAAATAGAGATAGTTTTTGTTCTCATTCATCCAGAAGTGCATTTGGGCACAGAATTCGTGCAAGGAGTGCACAGGCTAGGTAAAAGTCTCAGGGTTGTGAACTTGAGTGAAGCATTTGACAGACTGTTGTTGCAGGCGTGCGCAGAGTCAAGTGACTTCAACACTTTGACATTGTTGAAGGTTTGCCTCAAGGAGTGCGTGCAAGAGTTTTCTTGAAAGACTTGAGGTCGTGGGGAAAAGCTCAAGAGGGATAGGACCTTCGAATTTGTTGAAGGACAATGTAGAAAATTTGTGCCTTGAAGGTTGGCAAGAAGCGTCATAAGTTTGCATGCAGGTGGATAAGTTTTGTGGAAGAACGCTTAGTCATTTCGTGGATTGTATAAGGAAGAACAGATGGTCGATATCTTCCAGGGAAAATTAGCGAATCACCGTGAGCCGTTGGATCTTGCGGGGGTGCAGGGGGATACTACAGATATTCCCATAGTGTTTAAAGCTCAGAAGGGGCAGAGCCATTGATCCAAGCTAGCCAGGGGCGTTGGATTATTCGTGAAATTGCCTATCGGGATTTCGTAAGAAAGGAATCGAAGATTTGGTAACGGGAGTCGCGAAATCATGATACGCAATATCCTGAAAGCTACAAGTACAGTGTGGGGCCACAAGAGTTGGTGGTGGACAAGTAGCACATTGTATCAAGGTTCGAGAAAAGTAAAGTCCCGAAACATTGGACATTAGGATTCGCGATCCCGCGAAGTCCGAAATCCTGACGAGGTGACGGGACCGTTGAAAATTCAAAGCCGCGAGCTCATCGGAGTTTCGGCATATCGGGACTCAGGAGTTAGAGAACCAAGTTGCTCGACACTGCAAGTGTCTATATCCCAATAGAGAAAGTCCCAACAAAGGAACGGAAGGGTCAGCGTTGACTCATATTGGGTCTCAGAGATTCGAGAGTCCTACGCTCGATCACTGACCTCACAAGGTTGTGAAGTCCAATTCCCTGATAAGTAAAGAGAGGGGGAGTCGCGCAAAGATATCTGTGGGTGCAAATTTCCCGATAGGGAAATAGAAGTACCGGTTAGTGTTCTTTGGGCCGAGGAAAGAGAAGATCCTATGAGAAGGTGTGCCTCTGGGTGCGACACTGCGTCAGGTTGGCCTCCTAGAGGAAATCAAGTTAAAGGTAGGTGATTAGCAGCATTACCAAAAGCTGGACTATGAAAAATTGTCATTCAAATGCAAGGCTTTCCATGAATATGGCCATTTTTAGAGGAACTTCCCAAAGGATCTTAACAAGGACAAAGAAACAAACAAAGGTTGGCAATAGGTAAGAAGAGGGAGACCCCCCTTAAAGGTAAAAGGCCCAAGACCTAAAAATACTACCCAAGCGCATCCAGAGGAGAAAGGAACCAATGTAGAAATTAGAAATAGTGGTATGCGGACTGACTTAGAAAAGGGGAAGGACGCAGCAGAGGAAGAACTAATGCCAAATCCCAAAGTGGATTTGGAGCCAAGATACCCTACCTCAGACCCAATAGAAATCCCAATGCAAGAAAGGGTGAGGAAACAAGATCCAAAACCAAAATAACATAGGAAAGATCCAGAGGTGGAGGAAGGCAAGGTCTTCTCAGACAGCAGCACTGAGGAAGATAGCAGCACTGACATCACTCCAAAAAAACCAAGTAGAGGCAAGAAAACCAAAAAAGTGGAAAGAGAAAAGGAGACCTACAAAGATGTCCTGAATGGATCGTAGTCAACCATTAAACAGTTGATCAGTGTCAGACAAACCAGGAAAAAATCCAAGGCCCCCCAAGGAGGCCTCATCTCCCCCTTAGGTATCCAATGAAGCTAGCCTCTTGGAATTGTAGGGTGTTCAGCAGTGAGAAGAAATAAGAAGTGCTAAAAGACATCATCAAAACCTCAAAGGCTGAGATCCTACTAATCCAAGAAACTAAGATGGATGGAAACGAATTCATTAGGAAAGAAAATGTTAGATGGAACGTTAGCAAAGGAATCTCTGAAAGTGTAAGAGGTGCCTCGGGAAGACTGGGTACGCTCTGGAACTCAAATAAATATGAACTTATCAAGCATGAAACATGCAAACTCTGGATCTTCACTAGCCTTCTCCGCCTGGCAACAGGTTGTCAGGTAAGTCTTTTCAACCTCTATGAACTTGTTCTTCTAGAAGATAAGAAAATCTATTGGGAAACCTTAAGGGACTTCCTACAACAAATTGATCTAGAAAACATCATACTTGGGGGGACCTCAATCTAACCCTCGCAGCGACTGAAAAAAAAAGAGGCTTAATCGTCCGAGGTCCGACAAGGGAATGGGTAGAGGACGTAATGTCTTCCTGGGAATTGGAGGATATAAATCCAGCTAAAGGGAAATACACCTGGACCAATAAAATGGTGGGACCAAGGCATATTGCAGCGAGGCTAGACAGATTCCTAGCCCAAAGCTCTTTCTTAATGTTGGGACTCAATCTTTCATCTTCCATGCTCCCGCACTGTGTTTCTGACCATAAGCTAATCACTCTAGACCTATCCTTTGAAACCAACCTGGGCCCAATCCCCTTCCAATTCAACCCAAAATGGATCCATGAGGCAAGCTACCCAGCCTTGATCACCAGAATTTGGAATGGAGCAGTGAAAGTTTCCCCCTTCTTTTTTTGGGAAGAAAGGTTAAGAAGACTAAAGGTGGCTTTAAAACTTTGGGCCAAATCCCTTTCTAGTCCAATAGCTGACTGAAAAGAAGCACAAAGGCAACTTGAAACTCATCAATCCAGAATGGAAGACTCTAAAATCACCCATGAAAGCCTGCAGTAAGAGCTATAGCTGCAAAAAAACTGGCACAAAGCTTGCAGAGAAGAAGAAAAGTATTGGCATAAAAAATCTAGGTGTCTCTAGCTAGAAGCAGGGGACAAGAATACAAAGTTTTTCCATAAGAAAGAGGAGGCCTAAAAGCAGTTCAAAAAGGTAATTGAAATCCACACTCAAGGACAAACCATAATGGATTTTGAAGGCATCAAATCGGTAGTTGTGCAAACCTTCAAATCCCTCTACATAGAAACCCAGGACGGGGCCATTGATACTACTTCTTACCCCATGAACCTGCTCCAGAATTGCGTCCATGAGGATGTCAACAACAAGTTAACCACAGAAGTGGATCAACAAGAAATCAAAGAGGCCTTAGATCAGTTGCATCTAGACAAATCCCCTGGCCTAGATGGCTTCATGGCTAGGTTCTTCCAAAATAGCTGGGACATCATCAAATCAGACCTCAGCAAGCTCATCAAGAAATCCTAGCCCTGCATCAGAATTGGAGGTGGAACTAACTCTTCCTTCCTAGCACTGATCCCAAAAGAAAGAGGAGCGATTAGCTTTGATAGGTTTTGCCCCATCTCCCTTTGCAATACCAGTTACAAAATCCTTACCAAAATTATAGCAAATAGATTAAAGAATACTCTCCCTGCAATTATCCCAGAAAATTAAGGAGGCTTCATTAAAGGCAGGCACATAATGGACAACATCATACTGGTTCAAGATGCTTTGCACTTGAGTATCAGATGGAAGGACAAAGGTATGATAGTCAAGCTCAACTTAGCAAATGCGTTTGACAGGGTAAGACATAAATTTATGTTCCAAGTAATGGGGAAGTTAGGCTTCACACCCCCTTTCATAAATTGGGTCAAAGCTTGTATTTCCTCTCCCTGGATAGCCCCTTTAGTTAATGGAAGAGCCACCAAATTATTTCAAGCCTCCAGAGGCCTAAGACAAGGATGCCCCCTCTCCCCCCTCCTCTACGCCATCCAAGATTTTGTTCTAAGCTCTCAGCTCGATTATGGCCAAACACATCACAACCTTTCTGGTCTCCATATCACAAATGGAGTAAAGGATATCAACCATGCCCAGTTTGTAGACGATACATTTCTCCTCGGGGGTGCGAGTACAGTAATAGCCAAGAAATTCAAAAAGGAGTTGGACACCTAGACAGAGATTTCAGGCAGTTTGATCAATTTGAATAAAAGTAAAATATATGGCTAGAACATCACCCCAAGAAAGATGCTTGAAATCTCAAGAGTCCTGGGAATGGAAGGCTGCACCAGTTGGGATGAGTTCAAGTATTTGGGAGTGCCTATCTTCAAGTCCACCCCTAGAGCCTCGCACTGGAATTTATTGATAGAAAGGATAAAAAATAGAATTAACTCCCGGGGAGCCAATTGGCTGAACATAGTAGGAAAAGTAGTTCTTATCAAAGCTGTTCTGGCCAACATTCCAATCTACCAAAGCTCCCTTCTTCTGGCCCCAAGCACAGTGATCCAAAACATAGAAATGATGAGCAGGCACTTTTTGTGGGAGGGAGGAAATAAAACGGGAAGGAAGTTGTATCTTATAAGCTGGGGGAAAATCTCCAAACCTTATCTAGAAGGCAGCCTCCAGTTCAGAAACCTCCAAACTCATAATTTAGCATTGGGGGAAAATATCTTATGGAACACAATTACAGGGAAACCCACTTGGTGCAAAAGAGCCCTCTGGAAGAAATATTTCTGAGGGCCAAGGAAAAAGTGTCTAGAAAAAACACCCAAAGTGGAGAAAGGTTCCCCGATCTTCACCCTTTGCTAGAAATAAATGCAGCCTTTCTGCTCCCAAATCACTTGGATTCCAGGAAATGGGAAATATATCAGCATTTGGGATGACTCCTTCCTGGGAGCGACTCCCCTCACAACACAATAAGATCTAAGGCAAATTAGGGACTGGATGCAAAATAAAAACCTTTACAGTCTATGGGACATCTCTTACAGGGGAAATGACGAGAATCACTCCTGGTTAAGTTGGAAAACAAAAAATCTTCCTCAAGAACTGGAAGAAGAATGGGCCACTCTAAAGAGAATGCTGCAAGGGAAATCCCCACGAAAGAAAAAGAAAAAAGACAGGAGAGGTTGGGGCCACGGAGTTGGACCTTACACCACGATTGCAAGGTACACCCACTTCGCTTCAATCCCCCATTTTCCTCCTAACCTAGAGATCTGGAAAGTTGTTTGGACACCGAAGTCTATTACGAAGATAGACATGGTTTTTTGGATAGTGGCACACAAGGGAGCTCTTTCAAGGGAAAATCTAAAACGATGAGGATGGGAAGGGCCCTCCACATGCTTGCTTTTCTTCCAGAATGAAGAGTTGACAAGCCATCTGTTGTTGGACTGCCCTTACGCCAAAGAGGTATGGCAGACTACTCTGGGTCTTGCAGTGAAAACCCCTCCTATTCCGAAGGAAACTCACTCGATGCTGACAGAATAGCTTTCCCTCTATCTATTCCGGACAACCAAACAAGGGCATCTATTAGCTATATGGAAATCGATCCCAAAATTTATCCTCTAGAAGATCTGGAATGAAAGGAACAATTTGATCTTTAGAGAGACAAAGAGGACCCAGCATAGGTAGCCTTAAGGATTAAGGCTTTCTTCAGCGAGAGTGCTCCTCACTTCATCAAGGATTCAAATATGAAATCCCTAGACATGGATGAAGAAGATTGGTTGAGGCACCTAGGCATCCAAAATCCATTGTCTCCGTGTCCTCTAAATTCTCCTACATGTAGTTGGGAGATTAGGATGGGGAAGCAAGAACTGGAGGAGTGGAAACTTTCTAAGAACTCCACCTTTCTCTCCTTTGATGGTGCCTCCAAAGGGAACCCGGGGGTGGCTGGGGGAGGAGGGATCATTTCAAATTCTGATGGTACTACCATCCTCTAGTTTGCCTGGGGAATTGGGGTCGAATCCAACAACAGGGCAGAAGCCCTTTCCCTCTGGCAAGGGCTCAATCAAGCCTTAATTCTCAATGTTTGAGACCTGGTGGTGCAAGGGGACTCTAGAGTTATTATCCAAGCATTAAATCAACGCATCACTCTGAAAAACACCCAACTCCAGCACTTTCCAAACAAAATCAAACTACTCCTGGGGCAGTTTCAGTCTATTCAACTCTTCCACGTCCTCCGTGGGAACAATTCTCAAGCCAATGAAGAGGCCAACTTGGGAGCTTGTATGGAAAAAGGTATTTTTCTCCTCAACGGATGTATGGCTAGCTGGGAAATCCCGTAATCCCTTAAATTGAAATGACCATGCAAGTGGTCATTTGGACAAGATGATCTTCAGGAGAAAGGACATATATGTATCATCTAGAACGCATGGGCTTCAGGTGCAAGGAGAACGACATCATTTGGTTGCTGAAGAGAACACGCCTGCCCATACCTCAGTACTATGACCCATGTGGAGCACAGATTCAAGGGAATTGTGATTTATCCTAAGAAAAAAGTTAGAGGAAGACCAACGCAAGAGAAGAGACACTCAGGAAGGAGGCAAAGAAAGGGAAAAGAGAAAAGAAGCAAGGAGATCCAAAATAGCAGACGCTTACCAACAGAGACGGACAATGGCTTCAAGCTCAGGTAACAAGCCAGTAGTGGAGGATCAAATTTCGGCACTTGAGGAAAATATGCAGAAGCTTCAGGGCATGCTGAACAACTTGGATAATTTCCTTTAGAACTTAGATGGAGAGGCAGGTAGAAGGATGGAAGTGCTCGAGATTGATATAATACACACCAAATCAGGGTTGTATGAGGAACTGGGGAAGCTGAAGAAGGAGCTAAAATACCTGTAGCAAGAAATTGAAGAGAGGGTTAGTAGTCTGGAGCAGCAGATGGAACATTTGAACAAGGATTGAATGCTGGAAAGAGATCAGACAAAGAAAAAAGGTCCGGAGTAACGAGAAAGCAACTCCAGTTTGATTCAAATACTGCGTATTGGCATTTTGCTTGAGCCACGCAAAGCATTTAAGTGTGTTGTTAAACTCTTTTTAAATGTAGTAATCTCTTCATGTGGTAGTGTAAAAGTTTTGTAAGGTAGTCTAGCCTAGTCTTGTATGAGAAAGACCTCTATAATCGAACCAGTGGCTCGCCACTGTTTATCTAATACAAGCTCCATTAACCGTTTTTGTTAAAAAAAAAAAAATCCTTATTCATCAACTCAATGTAGAACCTTCTTTGATGCATTACAAGCTGGGTTACATAAAAAAATATGACCTTAGACAAAGAACCAGTGTAAATACAACCAAAAAAAATAATGAAGGTCAACTAGAAAAAACACAAAACAAAGACAAAGGGAAAGAAGTCACAGCCCCCAAACAAAATATGATTCATAGGTTGTAAAGAAAAAAAATACAGAACCAAAAGAAACAAGAAGAACATAGTTCTTTTAATCTGGAACATGAACTTAATAAGATCAAAATCCCTATCATTTTGTTAGAAATTGCAAAAAATCCAGTTTACAGAAAACAAGTGATGAAAATGATTGACTGTTCTGTTGCAGCAAACCAACCAAACGCATTAAGACTTCAAGATGAATGAACTATTGTAATGTCTCGTCCTCACATTGAGGAAAGAGGAGAATCAATAGCCCCATTTTGTAATTCTTTAACAGTCCATGAACATCTTTTACACAATTTCATGCTAGATTCAAGAGCTTCTAACAATTTAATGCCAAAAATAGTAATGGAGAAGTTAGGATTACAAATTACAAGACCAAATCATGACTTGCATTCATTTGGTGCAAGAAAAGTTATATGTTTAGGGATGATTAAAGATCAGGTAGTTCACTTAGCCCAAATACCTCTAAAAGGTGTTTTTATGGATATAGTTGTGGTAGATGTGCATATTAACTGTGGGATGCTTTTATCTACATCTTGGGCAAGTAAACTAGTTGTCTCATTGCAAATGGACATGAATTATGCAACCATCCCAATCTTTGGTGGAGAGACCAGGAGACTTTAAAAGGAAACCAAACTTTCTTACACTGTCAGTGATTCTAAACACCCTAATAATTATCATGTCTATTTGGAAGATCTGGATTTGGGTTGTTTTACTTTATTTGTAAATGATGAACTAGAAAACTATACAGAAATTGCAAATAGTTCTTTGTATGAAAATAATACTGAAGAGGGAATGTGTAAAATGTACTTCAATGGAGCCTCCTCTTGGGAAGGTGATGGAGCAGTTATTCTACTAATTTCACCTTCGGGAAAAAAAAAATTCTTTTAGATTATAGTTTGAAACTGATTCAACGAATAATATTTGTGAATATGAAGCTTTGGTTCTAGGTTTAGAAGTTTTCAATAAAATGAAAATTGTAAATATTATTGTCTATGGGGATGAAAAACTAATTGTTAAACAAATAAAGAAAGGTGACCAAGCTACAAATCCCAGGATGAGATCCTATATAATTTTTGCTTGGGACTTGATTGAGAATTTCTTCTTGACTTTTAATATTCATGTAATTCCTAGAAAATAAAATAAACAAGTCGTTTCTTTAGTTGTAGCAACAAGTACTTTCAGACCTCATGAACTATCGAATATTAAATATGAAATTGAAATGAAATACAAACCTTCAATACTTGACAATGTCAAACATTGGCAAGTGTTTGAAGATGATCGATAGATAAAAAAATATTTTAGAAATGATTTATGAATTCTCAACAACTCATATTGATCAGGAAGATGACCAAAACAATGAACAAATTAATCAAAATGGTCATCCACACCCTAAATTACAATGTATGATTGCTAATCACAAAATGATGGTGTTAAGAAATAATCATAATCCAAAGGGATTGGTTCCTTTGAAAAAGCTATTTGAAAAAAATGATATTGTTGTAAAGCCAATTGTTCATCCTCCAAAGGAAGAAGTACAAGATCACAATATTGGGACCGAGAAAGAAAAAATATATATCAAACTTTCTAAGTTTCTTTCTGTTGATCAAAAGCTAAATTATATTGATTTATTCAAAGAATTTACTGAATTATTTTCTTGGTCTTATGAATATCAACAGACCTATGACACCAACGTTATTCAACACAGAATTCCATTGAAGGTAGGATCTAAACCATTCAGATAGAAATTAAGACAGGTAAATCCTATCCTATTCCCAGTCATTGAAAATGAGCATAAAAATATGTTGGATGCAAATATTATAGTTCCTTTGAGATATTCTTCTTGGGTTGCAAATTTAGTACCTATTAGGAAAAATGTTGGTGAAATTAGACTCTGTGTTGATTTTATAAATCTCAATAAGTCTTCATTAAAATATAATTATCTTTTTCCTAAAATGGATCATATTTTGCAGAAAGTAGTTAGTTCTAATCAAATTTCAATGATTGATGGGTTAATTATCCTTTTCCTAAAATGGATCATGTTTTGCATAAATTAGTTGGTTCTAATCAAATTTCAATGATTGATGGGTTTTCAGGTTATAATCAGATTGTTGTGCATGAGAAAGACAAATAACTGACTTATTTTACTACACCATGGGGTACATTCATGTATGACAAAATTCCCTTTGGGCTAATGAATGCAGGATAAACATTTCAATGAGAAATGGACATAGCATTTGTGGGAGAAAGAGACAAATTTATTGTAACTTATTTAGATGATCTTACTATTTTTTCTAAGTCATACGAATACCATTTAAAACATCTTAAGAAAACTTTCATAAAATGTAAAAAATATGGTTTGTCACTAAATCCAAAAAATTCTCATTTTACTATGTAGGAAGGAAAGTTACTCAGACATATTGTATCAAAGGATGGAGTCAAGATTGATCCCCAACATGTGGAAGAAATTTAGGTTATCAGTAGTGTAGTTCTCTTGAGCGTGCATAATTTTTTTTAGTTTATGGGCGTATGTCACATAGTCAGAGATTCTGCAAAGTACATCGAACTCAAAGAGGAAGGTATCAATATCTTCTTTAGACAACCCATGAAATTTTGGCAAGGATGAATGAGGGATGTTCTTCATCCTAGTCTCCTCATCTGTTTATTTAATTGGAAATATGAAAGTAGAGGGTTCCTCCTTGACAACCTCGCATGCCATTTCTTTCCTAGGACTATCCTTTGCTTCTAAAGGTGCCTCGGGAAAACAAAACTCTCTGGAGTAGTATTGTTTGCTAATCTTATCTTCTAAAAGTGGAACCTCTATGTGGAGAGACCCTTTTATAGTCTCTTATTCCCAAGGATATGCTTCGTACTTCTTCTTGGCAATAAAACTTGTTGTAGGTGATAAGTAACTTGGTTGATTGATCTCCTTTCCCTCTTGTGATTGACCTATACTACTAGATTTTCGATAGTTTTTGGAAGAACTAACAAATCTACCTTGAAGATATCTAACTCTTCTCACAGAAAAAGTCAGGAAAACATTACACAAATTGTTGAAAATAAATCATAGCACTTAATTTACTAAAATGAAAATCCACACAACTAAACAACAACTACTTATTTTGACAGTTCCCCAACAACGACGCCAAAAATGACAGATTTTTCAATTACTTTCTGATTAGTTAGCAAGAAACCAAAGAGTTGTACATTTAATTATCAATCTGAGTTCATATCTTACTTACGAACTGACGTGCAATGTATATGCAAGAGTAATTTTTTTGTTTGTTAAAGAGTTGTAGTAATTTTATTGTCACAAATCAAAGATTCAAGATACTTAATTAAGTCACCAAACTATATTATTTCCTCAGTTGCGGAAAATTAAATATCACACTTGCATGAAAGAAATGTCACACTTGTAGAATTTAAATCACACTTGCAGAAAGTAAATCACACTTCATGAAATTAAATCAACATTGTGGAAAGTAAATCACACTTACAGAATTTAAATCAAACTTGCATAAAGTAAATCACGCTTGCAGAAATTAAATCACACTAGCAGAAAGGAAATCACTCTTACGAAAAGTAAAATTATGTTATGATCTATTGGTGACTTGTTCAAGTATAATAATGATCTTGTTTTGTTGTAACAATTACGTGTTCACAAATTCAACAACATTTCAAAATAATATCAATCCCATAATGCTAAAGACTAAAGCTATCACAAGTTAGAAAGAAAAAAAGAAAAAGTGCAGTTGTAAGCGATGTTTCAGCAACAAAGATGTAATATGAAAGAGATCACAATATAAGTTGCAACAATGCACGTTGCAACAACAAAAGCTTCAAAACGAAAGAAATTATAGTGAAGTGAGTTGCATCAATAAGAGTTTTAGTAGTGTCTATGATTATAAACTCATATAAATTGAATCAACAATGAATTGCAGTTTAAAATTACAGAATTATGAGTACTAGGAAATTAAATACTAACCACAGATGAATTGCAAGTATTGTTCTACAAAATATGGAATACTAGAAGACTGAGAAATAAACCAACTATAGAATCAAATAAACATGATTGAAATGATAAATCCTATGCTAATATACAAGCACTACCTGACTAAGGAGGGGGGCCTACCACTTTAGAAAAGGCACTAAGCTACGAAATCATAATCGCATGATCACCAAAATGTAAACACATGAATAAGAGAAGAACATCAATTATATTGTATAAATATGAAAGTTACAATAACAACCAAATGCTATCGACATAATAATTTGTCCTCCTCAACTCTGGGGAAGGTAAGGTTCTTTTACAATATGACTAATGTCTAAAATTATACAAAGGGATAGATGGAGATCCATGGGAATATGATTGTTGATCCGCCTACATTGATGTTTCCAAATTTTAGTTAAGATCAGGCGTGTGCTGACTTGGTAGGAAAATCAATTTCTCTTTTAGTCATATATTTGCCTCATGTTGCCTTCCTATGTGAGAATCATTCCTAATTGTCAAATGTAGTGTTGACTTCTATGTTGGAATACTTTGTACTCAGAATAACAGCAATGGTATACTTGGAGTCATGGTAACAGAGAGTGTACTTGGAGTTGCAATAATTGTCCAGAGTCGTAGCAACATAGAGTGCACTTAGATTTGCAGCACTTGGCTTGTTCCTAGAATCACAACAATAGAGAGTGTACTTAGAGTTGTAACAATTGGATTGTGTCCAAAATCACAAAAACATAGAGTGATTGAAACCATTGTGAGGAGTTGCAACTACTGTCTTACTCCCATGTAACAATATTAGTACATGAAAGTAGCAAGTTACTTTAAGAAATATGCAAGAATAGTGTATAAATGACATATGGGGGAAGATTCATTCCTTAATGTAAAGTGAGGAAAAATGGGACAAGTATAAAAAATGAAATGATCAATGGAAAATATTAAGAAAAACGTTATTAGACGGATGCTGAAAGTATGCCAATTTAGGCACCCGTCATTTGGTCCTGGAAACGACAATTGTTTTGGGAGTCCTTTTATCCCAAGAGAAAATCTTAATGGGGGAATGTTGGGTCCTAGGAGTAGCCATGCTCATGGGAGTGATTCCATCCATGGGGGCACTGACCCTTTTGTAACTTTGAATCCCTTTGGAAACAAGAATATAGGTGGGGGTCGGCTTGGGATTCTTTGTCATCCACGTAGTATTCATTTTCCAACAAATCGTTGCCTTTCTTGGTGACATTAGACTTGTTGGATTTGTTTCATTTGAAAAATGACCCCATTCTCCATGATACTCTATAGTTGGACATACCATCCAAGTTATCATCTGACATTTTAAAGTTTGACAGAAATCCAAAAGAAGACCTGCACACACATAACTTGACCTATCACTTGTGGTGTTCATCCAAATCTTTTATTGATGATGATGTTAGACTATGTCTTTTCCAATGATCCTTGACTGGAGGGGGTGTAAAATGGTACATATAACTTAAGGTGATTTCCTTTTATAGCTTCAATAACTCGTCCATGGCATTTTTTATCCATTTTCAATTTCCTATTAGGTATGTAGCTAGGACTAATCAATTGACATCTCTGCATCAAGATACATCCACTCACATTTATAATCATATTCATGAGTGGAGATGAAGGTGTATAATGATCAAATCCAAGATTTCTAACCAAATCCTCATGGAGTGGTTTACCAAAACCATATTTCCACCTATCACTAAGGATGTTGCTATGGTAGGGGAAACTTCCAAGGAGAAAGCTATTTTATGTGCCTAACATTTAGACCTAATCTATTCTCACCCTGACACACTCTACGATATCATCCCACATGATCCACTACATTCAACATATCCTCATAGGCCAAACCCAAGATCCCATGCTAATGGTGTGGTTGGTTCTTCTTCTAGTGCATCTGTGGGTCAGTTAGCTAGATAGTTGATGCAGGTGGATCTAAGAACACTAAAAAAATTATCGTCTCAAATGTTGATGAAAATGACTCCATTGTGTAGATATCGTCAAGATATTTCTAATGCAACTTGAAGGAGATCAAATGAACATCATATGAGAAATATATGGTCTTTTGAAGTTTTCACAAAATAGGTAAAAATGGCAAAAGGCAGGTGCTATGTGTCATCACTGGAAGGATGACATGTGGAATTGTACAAACAGACACATGGACTATATGAATGGAAACATGGATTGTACGACACCAACGTGGTAGGTGAAAATTGGCAATATGACAATGAGATGGCATGCTAATAGGGAAGCTGACTAGGTGTATGGTTAGGTAATGTGGCCCAATCAAAGGCTTCCATGTGGCACCCTCCAATTGGTCAATGTGGCTTAAGGGAATCAAAATTTGTTGGGATCGATGGGAATCAAACCTATAACCTTCGGATTAACAAGCCAATGGTCTAACCATTAGGCCAAATGACAAGACTTAACCATATAATGACATCATTTATATTTGAGTTTTATTGTATGTATAATCGACAAAAAATGTGGGCCGACAGGGGTCGAACCCATAACATTTATGTGCCCAACAATCAATGTTAACCAACTCTGTTAACCAACTCATCGAATATTCCAACCAAAGGACTAACATTAAAGTGTTAGTTGATATATATTCCACTTAAAACATGACGGCGAGGGGGGGTTTGAACCCATGACCAACCAGAAACAATACAATGCCCCAACCATTGTGCTAAGGAGTGCATTTGTTAAAGGATGATTGAGAACCCATATTTAAGTCTTATTTAATTTTCCAACGAGAATATAGTGGGTTGGGTGGGTTTTGAACCCCCAACCGCCACTACAAAATCCCAAATACTTCTCCATTGTGACACAATATTAGTTCATGCCAATAAACTATGCAGTTTTAGTTTTTTGATGTTGTATTTGTGCCATTGAGCATTTTTTAGAGAGATATAGAGTGTTTATAGTCAAAAGATTCATTTTTCTGAGGTAGGGATGATTTTGGCAATCACATATGATTTGGTGCAACAGATCATAAGGTCATTTTATAAACACAAGTTGAGGTTGTCATTGTATAAATATTTTTTTATCATTAATAAAGAGGTCTCTCATTTGGAAGTGAACCTAGAGACATAGCCCAAGATGGGTGAAATCAGCTATCAACTTGTGTAATGTGGCTTGTTATTTTCTATTTTATTTTCTCTCAATTTCAACATTTTAACTTCCACGAGTTATTAATCAATTAATGAAATTTGGATAATGGATTCACATGTTAATTTGCAAATAGTCACAACGATGACAATTTTCTAACCAGGTTGGATGTTAATGTATTCTTAAGAACTAATTTGACATCTAGGGATTTTCGGATCAAGTTGTTATCAGTGCAGGTTTGACAGGTATTTGCAAGTGAATGCTTACGAGATCCAAATCCAAGTGAGGTGAAGGCATGCTTGAAGAATTCAACCCATAAATTTAAAGATAATTTCGAAAAGAAGAAATGGAATTCGAAGGAGGAGAAGTGATCCGAAATCGGATTCAGAAGCCTATCAGGGCTTGAAAAATGCTCAAAAATGAAAGTGATCAGAATCTGACGAAACCAACACCATTGCGTCTGGCTCATCTTCCCGATTCCAGCAGTATATTTACTTTGTCAAACTAACTCTGTATGCGAAAGTTATCGCGTTCTGATCGGAAGCCCAAACAGGTAAAAAGTCAAAGGTCAACTGGTCAAAAAGTCAATGCTGATGTCATCATGCTGACTGTGGAGGAGATGATGTGGCACTCTCTGGCTGATGGTGATTGGAAAGGTTTGCTGACAGGGCAGACATGTGGCAGGCAATTGGACCATTCAATGGTTGACAAGTGGCATTTGTCTGTCGAATGGGAAAGTGCCACATGGCCCAGTCATGGGCAGCCACGTGGCACCCAATCAAAGTCAAAGTGGCAGGTTTAAAACAATTTTGGGGTCCATGGGTTTTGAACCCATGACCAACCACCAAGCCTAAGCGCCTTCACTTTAGTCCTGTAACCAATGCACCACATTATTTTATGTTATTAAAACCCACAATATTAATTATATTGTATGGTATTATGCGCATAAAGGAGGAGAGGGGCTAGCGCTTAGCTCTTTGGGCTAAGCGCTTGGCCATATGGAGTCCATATAACCTTACCAAAGGAGCGCGCACCCAAGACTAAGGGGATAAGCCCGTTTTCAACTACAATATAGTTTAAAAGTGGGTTTTGTAACCACTTTATGGTTTTTTAACTAATTAAAGCCATTTTTGATGTAATTAATCCATTTTTAAGGGTTATTGGGCATTTTTAGAGCCTAAATTCGTGGAGGAAGTTGGAGATGGACAACTAACTCCCCCACTATTTAACTAAGGCCATTTTGAGGCCAAGGAGACAGCTTTTGAGAGCAATTCATAGTAGAGATGCTAAGGCAAGCCAAGTCAGAGCCAGTTTGAGGCAGGGAGACCGTTAAGGAGGAGATGCTGTCGGACGATTTCTGAGAGCTCAGGACATCTGTTTCGCATGTCGTCTTTTGTACAAGATTCTAGAGATGTGGGAGAACATGACCAGATCAGTCTGGAAGCCATTTGGCATTGTAATGATGTACCATTAAGCTTTCAAAAATAAATAAAGAAGCCTCCCCCACAGAGAAAAGGCCCGAAGACGTAGGGAAAGTTGTGCCGAACTCCGTTATCAACCTGTGCATTATGGTTTGCTGTTTTTCATTGCATTTCAGATCTGCAATTATGTTAATCATTGTATAATTCCTTTTATTTTCTCGTTCTTTCGTTAAGTTTCTCAATGGTTAACTAATGCATGCAAATAAAACTCAACCATAAGTCATTTCGAAAAATCCTGACAGATCAAGTGGTATCAGAGCTAGTTGACGTTTGGATTTGAGTTGCATATTAACCAGGGAAAAGCTACAGTGTCGTGAAGGTGATCTTGTTGTAGAGAATCCATTAATTGGATTGAGAAGAAGAGCTTCTCACAACAATAAGATGGCATCGGAAGAAGGGATTTCTCAAGATGAGAAAGATTTCCGGAAAACATTCTTTGCCATGTCGGAGATGGTGCAAGTTTTGTACTAAGATTACTTGGAACGAAAGCGTCCAGTTTTGGGTAATTCTTCAAAAGGAAAAATTGAAGAGGAAGAGGACCAGCCTCAGATTCCTCCTTCACCTCCATCAACACCTCCTTCTTCTCCTTCTTCTTCAAGTTCAAGTTCTAAATCTAGTGAAAAGAAAAGTGTGCATAAAAATAAACATGAAATGCCATTGTTAAAACTTGATGTAAAATTTGAGTTGCCCATATATGATGGTGAAGTGAATGCAGAAAAGCTTGATAACTAGATCAGGAAGATGGAGGTATACTGCAGTGTGCAACAGATCAAGGAGGAGGTCACACAAATCCAGTTGGCATCGTTGAGACTTCCAGGTACATCTCTTATCTGGTGGCAGAGCAAGTTGCAAAAAGGAACACAAAATGTGGGTAATGTATTTCCATCATGGAAGGATTTCATTTCTACACTTAGGAAACAGTTTTATCCTTTGGGTTA
>JZKD02S0742087.1:736546-779583 GCA_000966675.3 Picea glauca
TTCTGACATCTTCATATTAAATAATCTCTTCATTAGAAATACCTTATTCGACACCGAGGGTTTTTCATACAATTTGGCCAATGCATCCATCAAACCCTTCGTTGTTTTTTCTTTCTAAATATTGAAATCCACCGACGTTGCCAGGCTCAGCCATATCGTTCCTAGAGCCTTTCTGTCAAGAATCTCCCATTCTTTGTCCTTCATGGTTGCCGGCTTCTTTGCTACTCCGCTTAATGGTAGGAATAGATCCTTCTGATATAAATAGTCTTCCATCTGCATCTTCCATAACTGGTAGTTTTGGCCGTTAAATTTCTCGACCCTAAACTTTCCATCTTTTGACATTTCTCCCACTCGAACCAGGAGCCCTCTTTTCCTGCAAGTTACCTTATGCTCTGATACTAATTGTTAGAAAAACAGGACCGCGGAGCAATAAAATAAAACAAATGCAGAAACAAAACACAGAAGACACACAATACAAGAGAGACACAAATTTATGTGGTTCACCCAGTGTGGGCTACGTCCACTAGAGAAATTACCAGGTCCTTCCTTTATTATTATCCAACAAATGAATGGATACAACCTACAACAAAACTCGTTGTAACTTCCTCTTCTTTCTCTCACAGTCTCCTCTTTCATAATACAATATTCACCACCATCCATAGCTGCGATACATTTCCCTTAGGAAAAGGGGGTTTCCTTCTAGGGAAAAAAACCCTAACATAATATCTACCGTTAGATTTGCGACCTTAGAATGAACGGTCCAGATTTACAATGAAATTACAATATACTTTTACAAGGCAATTTTTTCTTCGGGGGCTTCTCCCCCGAACCCCCATTGGGGGACACTACCCCCGAACCCCCACTGGGGGCCCTCTTGCCCCCAGACCCCCCAACTGGGGGGATAGCCCCCCAGACCTCGCAGAGGGGGTACCCCCCCTCTGCGCTCCCCCACGTGGAAGAGTGTACATACTTTTGGGGTGTAAATAATTCATAGGGTATAAACACGGCTGAAAGCAAGGACCTCTGAATCAGGAAGATAATTAGGCTCCACAACCAACAAATATGGCATAGAAAAACCTCAGAATAAGTACTCAACACCTTGAAAAAGAGATAATTTCATATAATAATCCTCTTCGAGGGGGAAACCTCCTTTTATTCCACATAAATTTTCAAGTACAAGATGATTCCAAATGAAAATGTCTCCTTGGTATATATAGGAGACTAGGAGGTATAATTACAACTAATGGAATAAAGCCGACATAAATAAAATAACATTACTAATGTAATATGCCCCAATTAAGGGGTAATGAGCCAATATTAGGGCTTAACAATTCAGGTCTTTTACAGATGATTTTATCATTGTCTACTTAGATGATATTTTGGTCTTTACTAAAACATGGGAAGATCATGTAATGCATGTTCATAAAGTATTTGAAATTTTTAAAATGGAGAAGCTATATATGAACATGTCTAAATGTGGATTTGGAAAAACCTATACAATGTACTTGGGTTATATTGTAGGGAATGGTCAGTTGAATATAGATCCCTCTAAGGTGGAACTCATCATGAATTGGCCCAATCCAAACAATACCACTGAAGTCAGGAGCTTCTTAGGGGAAGTACAATACTGGAGGAAATTTATTGTTAATTTCTCTTTCATCGCATCTCCTTTGCATGCATTAATGAGTGTGAAACATATCTTTCAGTGGAGAGGCAAGGAGCAAAAATCCTTTGAGACATTGAAAGAGAAAATAAGCACTGCACCAGTTTTGGCTCTATCGTATCTACAACAGCCGTTTGAAATACAAATTGATGCAAGTGGATAGGCCATGGGAGTAGCCTTGATGCAACGAGGTAAACCTATTTTTTACCATTATGAAATTTTTACTCAAGCAATAATTAACTATCCAACATATGATAAGGAATTGTATGGTTTGGTACAAAGTGTTAAAAATTGGAATAATTGCTTAATGGGGAACAAAACAATAATTCACGCAGCTCATGAACCATTACAGTATTTGTAATCACAAACCAAGCTACAACAATCACGACATTTTAGGTGGATGGGTTTCTTACAACAATTTCATTTGTCAATTAAATATAATAAGGGCATTCTTAACAAAGTTGTAGACATGTTATCAAGACCAATAATCAATGCATCTACAATACTTACCACTTCTGCTAATAATAATGGAGGTAATACCCCCAAAATTATAGAACTGATCCTTGAATTTGTTTCCCTTATCTCCAAGTATATACCCTATATTTCTCTGTCAAAAGGATAAAATTTGACATCACAATCTTTTAGAACAACTCCTTCTCAATGTAATATATATGTACATTGACATCCTTTGTAGTGAAAGGACCTTCACTACTTCACTCAGTACTTACTTTACTCTTGTGCCATGATTCTTTTGAGCACTCTGATTATCATGAGTATATTTCTTGACATAAAACTTTTCCTTCAAGTGCCTCTATTCATCCTTGACACCAGGTCAACTTGTTTCATAAATTGTAAAATCCACCCTTCCATATTTTCGTGCTTTAAATTTATATGTGGACTTGATATACATGTCATATTATGCATTGCAGATGCCTTTTCCACCTAGAATCCATGTCTCATATGGATAATTGTCCTCTGGAATTATTTCCTAAACAAGGATTTTCATTAAGGGTTTTCCATGCTGCTCATAAAACTCCTTTTTCTGAGCATCAACTTCTTAAATAACCCAAATATTGTTTTTATATCATTCATTCATATTAATTGGTATTAATATCATTCTCTTTTCAAGATATATTACAATCATCTACTTTTCCATCTTCTCAAGCATACCCATACTTATGTTTCCTTCCTTATGGAAATATCCAACAAGAAACCATTATTTTCCAACTGCTATAAAGGTATTCCAAAGATAGAATCACAGTCTAGAAATTTTATTATTACCCAAGGAAATAGAATGCCCAAATTCAACTTCCTCTTATGTCTCATACCATCCTTGGTTAACAAAACTTTTTACCAAGGAAATCCTTTCTTAAGATTCCTTTTTACTACTACATGAGCATACCCAGCTATACCTATATGAATACCATCCACCTTTGGATATCAATCTGACTCATTGGTCACTTGAAATACTCTAGTACTTCCTTACCAAAATTTAGATCAATCCTTCCTTAGTCCTTCTATCTCATCCCTTTTGAGCTACAAACAATGATATTATCACTTTTTCAATCATGTTTTTACTCTCATGCTAATACAAAGCATGCCTTACAACCAACCATATGTTATAATAAATCTATTTTCATGTTTATATATACTTAATCATTACCATATGTATTCAACACCACTTGTGAATCAAGCACTTTTATCTACCAGTCCTCTTAACAAGAGGAGTTATGCACACAAGAATTATCCTCTTCTTATAACAATCATAATTGTCAGGGATCCAACAACCCATCATTATAACAACCAATTAATTCATTCTCTGAACTTAAGAAGTCCTTAACAATATTTTTCCATTTCACATTCAAATTCCACCATTAATGCTTATCAGCATAATCCCACTCTTGTAGGAGTGTTTACTATTCGACCAAGTGACAACAATGTTCCTCTGTTGATAGAAAATCTAAAAAATGATGGTCACGTGCTCTGTTAATTGGCCCATGTAGGCTCAGTGTTGAAATTGGAGCTCTGATACTACTTTGTAACCTACCCAACCCATTATTTACCTTCTAAGGGATGGGGTGTTAAAAATTAAGTGACACGTGGCCACTAAGATACCAGGCACCAGAATACCCAATGTATCCTAGTAACAAGACTCCCTGATGGTCTAGGATCGATTGAATTCCTTGACTCAAATCAATGATGGAGTTTTATCCTCCTATGATTTGATGGTTAGAAATTTATGACCTTACCCCAAGGGTACTCACCCTATCCACATCACAACACGTGGGCCATTCATTGAGTGACACATTTCCACTGGATTCCATATACCAAACCCTCCAACTCCTCCATACATAAAAACTCTCTAGTAGCTCAGGATTCGATTGACCCTCCTTGACTAAGATCAACAATGGAGATCTAATCCCTTATTTCCATGTGATTGACACATTGTGATAAATGTGGCATGACACATGGCGATCGTACTTCTCAACACGTGGAATTTTTTTTCCCCACAGATCCCTATCTAATTTGGCCAAATCTATGTGACATGTGGCACCACCATGGGGTGACATGTAACCTTCATTCTTCGTGACATGTGGACCACTTGTCACATGAAACTTCACCTTTGGGCACCCGATGTCGTACCCTACCTGTGGTGTTAACTTGGAAATTTCTCAATATTGGAGATTACGAGGGATATCAATTAATATTAATCTCGTAATTATGAAATCATAATCAAGTTCATCCCAAGGTTATGACCCCACAAGATCTACGACTGAGATCTCTTCAATTTTTAGATCGGCGGCTAAGGTTAAAAAGGATTTTTAAGGCCCAATATCATCCAATGGTACCACACTCGACTCACTAGAAAACCGACTATCGTCATGTGTCAAATCCGTGACACATAGAATGCCACACTAGCATCTTTTGTATCCATGACATCATTCCTCCCTCAGACTCATGTTCATGATGGATCGTGACACATCCAATGATAGAGTTTCATCAAGGATCGTGCTTGAACTATGGTCAATATTACTACTTAGGTACACCCATCAAAGTCTCACTACTACAACTTGCCCTGAGTGTTAGAATCTTACACCACTTCATGATATGAATATGATGGTCCATATTTCCTAAACTGCTCTCTGATGGATGCAATAGTTGAAAGCAATCTGGGATCCTCATAAAATACTCCTACATGAGGACCTCGATTAACGATCAAGATCTCCTGATCCACCTCTAATTATCCAATGGTCAACAATGATCCCCATTATTGAAAATTCCTTGTACATTAGTGTAACGTACCCACTACCTAAAATCAAACTTTTTCGTTGATTTCTCAACAATGAGAATCCCCGAAGCTCACATCAGTGAAATGCCAAACCCGATACACAGGTCCTTCTCACCCACACGGATTTTTTGCACTAAGCCTTGATCTTTCCCTGATCTTAATTTTGGGTTTCGAGGTTTCATGATCCCCGACGTCAAGAGTTCCTGTCCTCTTGAATCCCCGATCCCCAAGGAGCGATTTCACTGATACGCGCCCTTTATGCGTTAGCCCTCCTGGCTATGCTCTGATCCATGTGACCGCTAATTCATAATACCACATCCTTATCCTTCTTTTGGTGTTTTAGGCTTCAAAATCTCGATGCGCTCCAACTCCCGTTAGCCCTCTAGGCTAGAATCCTGGCCCACATGACCACTATCTCACAAGACCGCAACCTTCTCTCCCATCGAGGTTTCGAACATCGCAATGTCAAAATGCATAAACATTTTGTCCTCGGAATCCCCGATATCCCGATATGACGTCAGCTTCCGCTAGGATAATGGATTCTGGTGCAGTGATTGAATCACCATGCATGCTAGTAATAGTTTCCACGCACAGTACAAAACACTTGCATGTGTGCTATGAATTGTTGTAACATGCAGTACAAAATGTGTTGTGGGAATGGTTGTTAACTAGTATGATGTAGCTTCATTTCAATAATTGGTATCTACCATATTTAAATCTATGTATAATTTGTAGCTAGTAAGTTGTTGTAACATAGTCCAAATTTTCCATAAAAATTTAGAAATAAATTTTAGGTAGTTAGGTTTTCTTTAAGTTTCTACCTTCCTCTTTATGATAAGTAAATAAAATTGGAATAAATATTCAAATTAGTTTAGAAGTTTGATTTATTTTCATTTTTGGTTCATGTGTTGTTTATATTATTTAGATTTTATGTTCTTTATTTAAATATTATGGTTAGTGTTTAGTTTCGTTAAATGAAATGTTATTATTAAATTTTATTACAAACTTTAATAATAAGTTAATTTTGTACAAGCTGTATTGTATAGTTTCATAAATAAAAACACATGTTTTATTGCAGATACAATTGCGTGTTCAATAATTGTTGACGGGCGAAAACGACCGTCCGTCAATTGGAAGAACAAGTCCGGTCCGGGGTTTTCCAAATAACACAAGTTGTTTGGTGTGACTCGTTCCAGCGGGTTTAATGGCTCCGTTAGCCAATCTAAAAGTCCTAAAAGAAACAAATAAAAGAAATAAAAGAACTAACTATTAACTAACCACTTATATATATATATATATATATATATATATATATATATATATATATATATATATATACGTATAATGTAACTATTGTATATATATTTAAACAACACATTTACTTATCTTATTTATGTACATGAGATACACATTGCAAGTTTTAATATAAACTCACGAAACTCAGTGTGAAAAATGACTGCTTTGAAGAAGCAGATAAAGAAAGCACATAAGATATTTTTTCGTTTTTTCTTTATCAATCTAAACTAATAAGAAAAAATACCATGAAACATATATATGTGGATAGTCAAAAGCCAAACCATATATTCAATTTTCAGTGACAAAAAAACATAAATGAGCTAACATGTTAGTGAGTTAATGATATGCATCCAAACATCTGCTCAATTAGAGAACATCCAACCACCTTGTCCAAGAGGGAAACCTGCAATGAACCTTAAAAATGTTTTGAATAAATGCAGAACAATGTGTTGGCAGTTGAGTTTTACTAACAGAATGAAGGATACAAATAGGTATTGTGTTCTTATGATTGAAAGCAACTACATTAAGATAAATCTGATTGTAACAACATTGGATTGAATCATTCAACTAAAAATTATAGAGAAATCCTGTCATTTGAGCTGAATAAATGAACACTCTGTTTAATATCTGAAGCATCAAATATGGACGATATTTATAAAAGAATTATCCTAGAAACATAACAGATTTTGAAGTCTAAATCTATCAAAAACTATTAGTTTATCAGGATAGACAAAGTATAAATGAAAACACCATTTACAGGAAGCTAAAGCTAAAATGCAAATTGTTGTTCCATTCAAGTTTTTGAATTAATCGTCCATCTTCAACCCCGGGCCAAGATGTATTCTATTACAAAACACTGTGTATTTAAAGAGTTCAGGCAAACTAAGCATCCTATCTTCTAAGATAGGATCAAATCCCAAGATGATTTACTAGTTACAAAAATAGAGGGTGATAAAACCACTCAATATCAAACTGTATCTCCCAAAATTATAAAAGGTTTGTTTCTGTTTTACAAAATGAGCCAAAATAAATGGCTAATTAACTAAGCCCAAAAATACTCCATCTTTTGAGATCACCACAAGATACATGATATCCTGAAAGAAAATGAAATGAAGAAATTAGACATTTATTCAACTAATATTTTCCAAAACTTTTCATGAGAATTGACTGGCTACAGAATCTACTGATTCTATAGATATTGTTATTTTAAACAACATAAATCTAATTCAATCCATATTAATAAAAAAACATCAATAAAAGCACAACTAAGATAAAAAAAAATCTTTACCTTTCAATTGAATACTAAATTCGACTCATAAAACCTTAGAGTTGATCACTGCTTTGACACACTCAACATTTTTTATTATGACATTTCCAGTCCTTTTCAAGTGTTGTCCTTGACTTTGTGCACTAATTTTGAGTTCATGGTTTTCACTTGTTAATGAGTCAATCTGAGCTGCAAGGGTCTTGATCTTCGCTTGAAGGAAGGGGACATCTGTGTAATATTTGCCTATCCAATGTAAACACACTTCACATAGTAGATCTGGAACAGTTGGTTGAGGAAACACATGACTGTGCATCAAAATGCTACCATTGTCCACCGTGTTTTTTTGACTGAGTTTGATCCCTCGAAAACCTTCATTATGTTTCAGGCATAGTGGCAGATTATCCTCAAAATTGTAAGTTTGACTGAGATCCGGTTTATGGTAATTTGGGTCTTCCCCTGCCAAGAAATTTTCGATCTCAGAATCGAAGCTCTCATGGACCTCGATCGCTTTGATCAAGATCACATGAGATTTCTTTTATTCCATAAACTTCTCAAGATTAATCTCCCAGCTCTTTTTTTATTAAAACCTATGTCCGAATTGTTCTTTGACAGTTTGCGTGAGTTCCTATTTATGGTCTTTGCAATGGTGTTAGGGAAAACACACTACTCACACTCAAGAGATTTAATGACTCTAGGGTCAGCATCTTGTTGCTTGAACTTAGGCTCATCGAGTGCAGCCTTATCATAGGGTTCTTTGCATAAGAAAAATGGTCTATCACTGGAAGGAGCAAGGGGCTTTTCCAACATAGGCTTATCAACCACAGGCATCTCTACATGATTTAATGTAATGAAGCCATTGTGAGTTAGGAAAGTATCCCAATCATCTCCCTGTAGTTTCAAATGATGGACTAACAACAACCTAATTAAGCCATGGTGGAATAAACTAGAATTCAAACTCTGCCTTTTATATCTCTTAGCCATTTTCTATAAACTCCTCAATAAATAAAATGGCATGTTTAACTGAAAATCGATGAAGTGCATTAACATTCTTATGTGGTAAAGGAAAATAAGCCCATAGCGTCCTTCACAAGTAATAAATTTCCTTAACACAGCCAGTAACCCATGCCATCTATCTTTCAATAAAGAAATTGGCATACCTTTGTCACATCATTGGATCTTCCGAGAGGTAACGAACAGACTCCATGGCACCTCCTCCAACATGGAATTCGTAAACCATTTTTTCCCAGTAATGGGAAGGCCCGTTGCCTCGCTAAAAAATTTCTCCGTGATTTCTAATTGAACATCACCCACTTTGGCTCGACATCCATCGATAGAGAGGGTGAACTCCTGGGCTGCTTGCAAGTTGTAACCCTGGAATTTCTTGAGAAACTCAACCCAACCCTGACTCTTAAGGTCTTCACTCGCATCGTCATACAGAAGCAATATTTGGGAGCCATTTGGTTCGACATGGATGACAGGGCCCATAAGGGTTCAGACAAGCAGTCACAAAGGCAGACAGAGTTCACTGTGAGTATGAAGGGTTTCAAAAACAGAGGAAACCAGAGCAAAAACCAAAGGAATAAAACTCATCAATACCCTAGCGTGAACAAAATGAGAGCATAAGGGGTTTCAAAACAGAAAATTGGGCATTTTGTGCAATGAATTCCAAGAGTACAAAACGAAACCCAAGACTTTAACTTGGAATGATGGACCTGTCGATTCAAACTTCCACCTCAAGTAGAGTACAGAACAGGACCGGGTGTGTTTGAATCTCATCATTGTATAAAGGGTGGTGTTGATTTTCTAAGGTTAGGAGAAGAGGTTCTTTACGAACCAAGCATAACGACCATTTGAAATAAAAAATGATTTACAATAAATTATAAATGAAACAAACCCATAGTCTATTGCCAATCGATTCTTGGTATAGTACTCAAGATATATCTCATAACCCATGAGCAACTTAAAACAATTGTTTTATTGATATAATATAAGCTTCAAAGAAAAACAACATTCCTTAAAATATTTGTAAGAACATTTACCCTTCTAGAGAAATAAGCCTTAGATACATTTGCAATACAATTATAAGTTTCAATGCTTCATTCATGCTTTCAATCATGAAAACAAAAAATAGGAACAATCAAAACACCCTTTTACAGCCGAAAATTCACCTTCAAATAACAATATTTATATGACAAAGCGTAGGCAGCTACATAAATTATTATTTATCACTTTAAAAGGTGAAAATATTGTGGGGATGAAAATAATGGAGACTTACTGGGAGAAGCAGTTATCTCTGCATCACCAACAAGTTCATGTTAGGACTTCTTAAAATGATTACAGATTAAAAAATAGTTGAAGGACATCAAGCATCCCAACAATCATTACACAGTCCAGGTTCAGATATCTTCCTTTTTAAATGAAATCCGGTGACAAATTTTAAAAATGAGAGAAACAATGTTCAAGTCAATGGCTTCGATACTGTTGATAGGGCCATTGTTTCCATCAAGCATCCATATCCTCGGCAGGGATGTCAATTAACCCACTCTGACACCTCTACCTTGTCCAAGAAATTTCAATTTGAATGATGCTTATGACCAATATCAAAATTTATACCTGAGAATTTTCTTTAACCTGACATTGCTTCGTTGCTAGTGGGCCTGTTCAGTACCCTAGAAAAGTTGTCTTGGAATAATGCATGCATTTACCTGCTTCCAGTAGACCTGTTCAGTATCTCGGTGGGTTTACAAACACTTCCCACAACTCCTGAGAATTTTTTTACAATTGGATATAATTTTAAAAATATTCAGAAAGCGAGGTGATGTTGAAAATTCCAGTCTTTAGAACACTTGTTATTTTTTAGTTGTTCCCTTCATTATGATCTGAAGTTAGTTTCTAGATGAAACCAATTTTTCAAGGACAGGAAGGCATGCTTGAGTTTCTTTCTTTAAAAGCTGGGACATCGTAAAAAGCTTAAATATGATCGTACATGCTCATGATTATAAAGTGAGACCAGGAAACCTGTTACAAATAGAAAATTTATTTAGCTAGACTGTGTTTCATCAATTCATAGCATCAATGCTCTTGAGAGGACCTTAACAGTTGCTTCGTAATGATGCATTCTAGCTCCCTTCCCCAAACTAGAAGGTGACACAGACATAAATTTAACCAAAAAGAAGCAAAAACAAACAAAATGAAAATAACCAAAAGATGAAAAATAAAAATAAATCAAAATAGAAAAATATGTAAAAAACGTGGATCTAGGACTTGTCATGAAAAATACCTTGTGAGAGCTTGTCCATTCACCAGGAAGGTGTTTGGCTATCCCTCTAAATTCTATAGGAAGAAAGAGTTGGGACCTAGTTTTTCAGTGATTAAGAAGGGTCCCAACCATAGGTTCTGGAACTTGGTGTGTTCCCCTTTTCCCTCATGAGGTTTATCCCATTTGAGAACCAGATCTCCTACCTTGAAGTTCCCATCCGAGGTAGAATTTGAATTGAACCAAATTTTAACAATATGCTGATGTTGATCCAGTCTTTCTTTTTCTTGTGCTCTTACTTCCTCTAATTTCAGCAAACCATTAATCCGACCTTCAAGAGGAGGACAATCCTCTTTCTGAACTTTCTATGATAATTGCAAAGAGGGAAGAAGAACATGAGGAGGGAGAATTGCTTCTCTTTCATAGATGAGAAAGAAAGGAGAATTACCAACAACAGTTTTTGGAGTCACCCTATTAGCCCAAAGTGCATTAAAAAGTGCGCTGTGCCAGTTTTTGTGATTTTTAGAAACTATCCTCTTGATGATTTTGATCAGTTTTTTGTTTGTTGATTCTACTAAGCCATTTCCTTGGGGGAAATAGTTGGCAGAATATTTCAGTTTTATCCCTTTTTCTAAAGAAAAAGCACTCATATCAAAGGACAAAAAGTAGGAAGTATTATCGAAGACCAAACACTCAGGAATACTTAATCGAGTAATGATGTTTGAATTAAGGAAAGATATTACTTAACTAGTGTTTACCACTTTTAGTGGTGAAGCCTCAGACCATCTAGTAAAATAATCCATTGTTGTAATGATGTATTTATGTTGCTGTGAGGAAGTGGGGTTAATTGGCCCTATAATTTCAAGACCCCACTACTAAAAAGGAGAATATAGAAAAACAGGTTGCAAAGGGAATGTTGCCTTCTGTACTCGTCCAGAAGCCTTTTGGTAGATTATGCATTTACGACATAATGCATGGGAATATTTGAATAATGTGGGCCAATGGTACCCAACTCTTAATACTTTGTGAGCAGTAGTGTCTCCACCAAAGTTCCCACTAGCTTCTCCTGCATGAAGTTCAGATAACACTTTATTTGCTTCATCTCTTTCCAAACAACGCATGAGGATGTTATCAAAAATTTTACGAAATAATATGCCATTTACTAGATGGAAAGGTGCAGATTTTAGTCTTAATGCTCTTCTCTTTTTTGGATCGAGATGGTGAGGATCAAAACTGTGTGTTAGATAAAACTTAATGTCATCAAACCAATAATTAGCAACAACTTGTGTACAACAAATTTGATTTTGACTGTGTTGATTTACAGTTAAGACATTAATTTGACTATGTTTCTCTTCAACTGAATCAACCACTAGTTTTCATAGACCTTGACCTCTGACAATTTGCACAGAGGTAATTTCAAGGTCATACTCTTGTAACGATGTCATCTAGTTTTCCCATTTTTCACCCAATTCCTTTTTTACTAACAAGTTTCTGACAGTAGGATAAGGCACAATGACTTTAGTTCTAGATTTCAATAGATACGATCGAAAATGTTTTACTGCTTTAAAAATTGTATAAGCTTGTTGATCTACAGTCGGGTAATTTAAGCTCTTCTCCTTTGAAGGATAAGCTCATAAAGACAATGGGGATTTCATTTCTTTCAGTTTTCTTTTGGTTCAATATAATGGCATAAGATTGATCAGAGGTAAACGTATAAAGAGTGAAATCTTGTGAAAAATCAAGACTCATTAAGGAAGGAGCCTCCACTATGGATTCTTTTATGGAATCAAAAATTTGATTTTCCTAAAATCCCCAATGATACTGAACATCCTTTTTAATTAAGTTTTGCAATGGCCTTACCATTTCTGAAAAACTTGGGACAAACCTTCTGACAAAATTGATCTGGCCTAAAAACGATTGCATAGATTTTTTGGAGGAGGGGGGAGGAAGTTTGGCAATGACTTGAGTTCTTTGGGATCGATGATCATCCCATCACTGGATATTATGAATCCGATCATTTTTCCTTGTTTCGCTGCAAAGAGAGACTTCTTAGGGTTGCGAGATATGTCGTACTTGCGACATCATTGTAGGACAAACCTAAGGTGAGACAAGTGATATTTCTTGTTTTTGGAGAAAACAATAATGTCATCAAGATAGACAACTATGGATTGATTGATGAGACCACGAAAAGAAATATCCATTGCTCTCTGAAAAGTGGCCCTGGGGGAGACATGAGGACCTAGTTGTATCCTGAAAACCCATCTAGTAATGACAGTCTTTTAGAACCAAATACTTGCTGAAGAATTTGTTCCATTAGAGGAACAAGATAATTCTCTTTGTCATATACTCAGTTCAAGTTTTGAAAATTGACACAGAGTCGAATTTCACCACTTTTATTCCTTACAGGGACAAGATTAGACACTCATTGTGTGTGTTTTACTGGGAATATTATCTTTACATTCAATAGTTTGTTTAGTTCTTTTTTGACTATCGATTCCAGCTTAGGGTGCATCTTTCTCATCTTCTGCTGAAATGGTTGAGTCTGGGGTTTAATGGGGATGATGTGTTTTATTATGTTAGGGTCAAAAGTTTTTAAATCATCGTATGTCCAAGCAAAGACATCCTTGAATTCTCTAAAAAGTTTTATAAAAGCAGACTGCTCTTGCTCAGAACGTCCCGTTCCCAGATTAATATATTGAGGATTATCTTTAGTCCCTAGATTTACCTTTTCATGAGTCAAGGAAGAACTGTTTGTTTTACAATTTACCCATTTTATGAATTTATCATGCAAATCATAGAATGTTTCTAATCTTACCACGGATTTAGGGATAGAATTTACTAGATCCGATGTTGATTCGGGAGACCTCGGGTCTGATATTACCGTAAAATTGTGGAGATCTTCATCGTGGGTGCCTTCATCAATAACCGCACCTTGGAAGGTGTCCTCCATGTGCAAAAAACTAATGATAATTATCAAACACTCTTCAGTTAGTGACGTTGTCTGGGACTGATGGCCTGAACAATAACTCAATTGAAAATGCATTTGGAGAAAGACCTTCTACGGGAAAAATCTTGGAAGCGACATTAGCTAATAAATCAACCTCAGAATTGTTTAATCTCGAAATGAATTGATGTTAAATGCATAAAACTTGTGCATTAGATTCCATACCTCAGCTTGATAATTTTGCAAGTGTGGTGATAGGCAATGTATGGAGTTTCTTACCTGTCTAACCACAATTTTTGAATCATCGAATACCATTAAGTTATGTACGTTCATATCTACCACTTTCTTGAGTCCTTGCAAAAGTGCCTCATATTTGACGGTGTTGTTTGTACATTCAAAATCTAATTGACATGTGATCAAAGTTTTATTACCTACTGGGTCGATGAGTACACATCCTGCACCAGCTCCTTCTCTAGATTTGGATCCATCGAAGTAGAGAGACCATATGTGAGCTTCGTCGACAGTGTTTGGCACATTTGGTAAAGTTGTTGACTGTGTGCATGTCATGAGCTCCGACTGTTGTTCTGAATCAGTGATGGTGGAGGTTTCATCCATGAAGTTACTGAAGAAGGTGTTCATTCCCTGCATTTTGAGTGAATTAGTGGAAGCAGTAAATGGTTCATTAGCATCATTCAAATCCGTCATGGTGTGCTTGAGGTAACGCTCATGATTAATCCTAATTTTGTTTGGCTTTCCATTCTCTGGTAGCCACAAATGAGACTAGTCTGTTGCAAAGTATCCATGTAGTTGTTCGGACCAATCCCTACATAATAATAAATTGTAAACTTCAGGGATGTCAACAATAATGATATCAATAATTTTGTGAACCTTAGGATTAGAGGATAGCCTAACAAGTACATTCTTTAGTTCACCAATTACCTTAACATTCGTTTGATCGAGCTGAATGATTTTAAGACTATAAGGTTGAACTTCAGCATTGATTTTTTGGCAAACAGACAAAGGCATCACATTTGATGATGCTACAGAATCTACCATGCAATTATGTACATTTCTATTGAAAATTTCAAAAGATAATAAAAAAGGTGGGACATTTTTGCAAGTATTAACAGCATAATTATGTTGATTTTTAGTCGTTGTCCCTAAAATTACTTTATCTACATATGATACAGTTTTTTCAGTGAGGTCCCTTTTATCTGAGGGTTCAAGTGTTGTTTTAGTGGGGGCTTTTGAGCTATTTTAGGACTGATTTCTGCAATTTTCTTTTTTTTCAGATTGTTGTTTTTACTATTTTCTGCAATGTTCTGAAGATTTTCTATAGAAGAAAAGGAAACTTTAAAAGTTCATAAACAGAAATATTAGCTCTAAGTTTCTTTAGGTCTTTGATTAAATCATATTCTAAAATTGGGGCTGCTAAATTCTATTTTGTTTCAGTTTGCTTAAATTGTTTTGGAGGCACATTAGTACTTATTTCGGAAGAGGGTTTACTCTGTGTTTTTCTTCTAGTGTTGTAAGGATGGACAGTTTCAAAATTATCTTGAAAAATATTGTTGGAAAAATGCCCGAAGACATTGGGATATGATTCCTCTTCTTCGATTGTTTCTTCTTCAACCACATCTTCAGAATTCTGAAGGGGGACTAAGTTATCATGTGCTTCAAGGATAGTCTGTATAGCATATTGTAAGCTTTCAAAATTCAGACCCTCGGGGGTTGGGTTTGGTCGGTTTGAGGGAAAAGGTTTTCTAAAAGAAGGTTTGTAGCTTCCTTTGCTTGAAGATGCTTCTTCAGCTGATCTCCTCAAGCCTACGACTTAATTTGAAAATTTATGGACGACCTTTTGTAAACTTTCCAAATCTGAGGTTTCTGATTGAGTTTTGGTTTGGGGAGGTCTAGGAAGAATTTCTATTTTCTTCTTAGAAGATGGGGTTTTTTATGCCTCATTATTAAGATTATCTTTTAAGATCAAAATATCTTTTTCGATCTGGCTTGCCTCCTCGAAGGCTTCTAGTAACGTTGACTTCTTAGACCTTTTAACCCAAATTACTACATTATGGTGGAGAGCTTTGGTGTAATATGCCACAATGAGGTTTTCCGCAAGCATTGAATCGGTGGGGATTCAATTTTTTAACGTGAGGAACCTTTGGTTAAAATATTTTACTTTCTCCTTAGGGTTCATATTTAAGATGGAGAGTTCCATGACTAAGAATTCAGGAGATTTATCATCTCTAAACTTCTCTAGGAAATAGGACTTGAATTTGTCCCAAGATACAATGGTGTGAGGTTGTTGGGTGAAATACCATGTAGAGGCATTGCCCTCAAACGTGTAAGGAAAAAGTCAACATACTACATCTTCATGTTCTACACTTTGGAGTCTAATGGCTAGAATGAACTTTTTTATGTGATCTTCGGTGATTTTCTTAGAATCAGGATTAATCTTAGGTAAACATTTCTCCAGATGTTTTGGTAAAGGGTGTTGGGGTCCAGGTATGGCCACAACGTCTTGGTCAAGCCAAGGTCTAGCGGGATTGTTTTGATTTTCCATGGGTGTAGGTGGTGTCAAAGACTGAGATGGTTCAGATGAAGAACTACCTTCATCAGATGACTCTCCTTCTAAAGAGGAAGGATATGAATGAGGTGGTGAAGGTGGGATACCATATCCTCCGACTCCAAGAGTAGGGGTATGGTCAAGATCTGTGGGATTTAAAAGTAGACCAGTGCCTTCAAGTTGCTCTATGATATCAGAGAAATCTATAGGTTAATTCAGTGTCCAACTAGGTTGTTTGATATGAGACAAAGCACTATGTGTCCTTACAAGTGACTGACGAACAATTTATTGTACGTCACACCCTTGAGGGTTTGGTGTTACTAGTTCAATGGGAATCTAGGGATTTTTGTTTGAGGTAGTTGTTGTTTGAGAGGTAACATTGTTGTCAGAATGACTCCATGTTACTATAGGGAGAGAGAGTGTGTGGGGAGAAGTCTTGCGACTTCCACGTGCCATCAATTGTATTCAGGCCCTCCTTCTAGCGCCATTTGTTGACAGGCGAAAACGATCGTTCGTCAATTGGAAGAACGAGTCTAGTTCGGGGTTGTCCAAATAACCCAATCCATTTGGTGTGACTCATTCCAATGGGTTTAATGGCTCCGTTAGCCAATCTAAAAGTCCTAAAAGAAACAAATAAAACAAATAAAATAACTAACTATTAACTAACCACTTATATATATATATATATATATATATATATATATATATATACTTATAATGTAACTATTGTAGATATATTTAAACAACAAATTTACTTATCTTATTTATGTACATGAGATACACATTGCAAGTTTTAATCTAAACTCACGAAACTCAGTGTGAAAAATGATTACTTTGAAGAAGTAGATAAAGAAAGCACATAAGATATTTTTTCGTTTTTTCTTTATCAATCTAAACTAATAAGAAAAAATACTATGAAACAAAAATATCTAGATAGTCAAAATCCAAACCATATATTCGAGTTTCAGTGACAGAAAAACATAAATGAGCTAACTTGTTAGTGAGTTAATGATATGCATCCAAACATCTACTTGATTAGAGAACATCCAACCACCTTTTCCAAGAGGGAAACCTGTAATGAACCTTAAAATTGTTCTGAATAAATGCCGACCAATGTGTTGGCAGTTGAGGTTTACTAATAGAATGAATGATACAAATAGGTATTGTGATCTTATGATTGCAAGAAATTACATTAAGATAAATCAAATTGTAAAAATGTTGCATTTAATCTTTCAACTAAAAATTAAAGAGAAATCCTGTCATTTGAGCTGAATAAATGATTACTCTATTTAATATCTGAAGCATCAAATATGGACGATATTTATAAAAGAATTATCCTAGAAACATAACATATTTTGAAGTCTAAATCTATCAAAAACTATTAGTTTATCAGGATAGACAAAGTATAAATGAAAACACCATTTACAGGAAGCTAAAGCTAAAATGCAAATTGTTGTTCCATTCAAGTTTTTGAATTAATCGTCCATCTTCAACCCCAGGCCAAGATGTATTCTATTACAAAATACCATGTATTTAAAGAGTTCAGGAAAACTAAGCATCCTATCTTCTAAGATAGGATCAAATCCCAAGATGATTTACTAGTTACAAAAATAGAGGGTGATAAAACCACTCAATATCAAACTGTATCTCCCAAAATTATAAAAGGTTTGTTTCTGTTTTACAAAATGAGCCAAAAGAAATGGATAATTAACTAAGCCCAAAAATACTCCATCTTTTGAGATCACCACAAGATACATGATATCCTGAAAGAAAACGAAATGAAGAAATTAGACATTTATTCAACTAATATTTCAAAAAAAATTCATGAGAATTGACTGGCTACAAAATCTGTTGATTTTGTAGGTAGTCTTATTTTAAACAACATAAATCTAATTCTATACATTTTAATAAAAAAAAATCAATAAAAGAACAACTAAGATAAAAACAAATCTTTACCTTTCAACTGAATACTGAATTCGACTCATAAAACTTTAGAGTTGATCATTGCTTTGACACACTCAACATTTTTTATTATGAAATTTCCAGTCCTTTTCAAGTGTTTTCCTTGCCTTTGTGCACTAATTTTGAGTTTGTGGTTCTCACTTGTTAATGAGTCAATTTGAGCTATGAGGGTTTTGATCTTCGCTTGAAGGAAGGGGATATCTGTGTAATATTTGCCTATCCAATGTAAACACACTTCACACCGTGGATCTGGAACAGTTGGTTGAGGAAACACATGATTGTGCGTCAAAACGCTACCACTGTCCACTGTGGGTTTTTGACTGAGTTTGATCCCTGGAAAACCTTCGTTATGTTTCAAGCATGGTGGCAGATTATCTACAAAATCGTAAGTCTGACTGAGATCCGGTTTATGGTAATTTGGGTCTTCCCCTGCCAAGAACATTTCGATCTAAGAATTAGAGCTCTCATGGACCTCGATCGCTTTGATCGAGCTCACATGAGATTTTTTTTTATTCCGTAAACTCATCAAGATTAATCTCCCAGCTCTTTTGTTATTAAACCCTATGTCTGAATTGTTCTTGGACAGTTTGTGCAAGTGCCTATTTACGGTCTTTGCAATGGTGTTAGGGAAAACACATTGCTCATGCTCAGGAGATTTAATGACTCTAGGGTCACCATCTTTTTTCTTGAACATAGGCTCATTGAGCACAGCCTTATCACAAGGTTCTTTGCATAAGAAAAATGGTCTGTCACTGGAAGGTGCAGGGGGCTTTTTCAGCATAGGCTTATCAACCACAGGCATCTCTACAGGATTTAATGTAACGAAGTCATTGCAAGTTAGGAAAGTATCCCAATCATCACCCTGTAGTTTCAAATGATGGACTAACAACAACCTAATTAACCCATGGTGGAATAAACTAGAATTCAAACTCTTCCTTTTATATCTCTTAGCCATTTTATATAAACTCCTCAATAAATAAAATGGCATGTTTAACTGAAAATTGATGAAGTGCATTAATAGTCTTATGTGGTAAAGTAAAACAAGCCCGTAGCATCCTTCACAAGTAACAAATTTCCTTAACACAACCAGTAAACCATGCCATCTATCTTTCAACAGATAAATTCGCATACCTTTCGTCACAGCACTGGATCTTCCGAGAGGCAATGAACATACTCCATGGCACCTCCTCCAACTTGGAATTCTTAAATAGTTTTTTCCCAGTAAGGGGAACGCCCGTCGCCTCGCTCAAAAATTCCTCGGTGATTTCTAATTGAACATCACCAACTTTGGCTCGGGATGCTTGTAAGTTGTAACCCTAGAATTTCTTGAGAAACTCAACCCAACCCTAACTCTTAAGGTCTTCACTCACATCGTCATATAGAAGCAAGCTTTGAGAACCATTTGGTTTGAAACGAACAATAGGGGCCATAAGGGTTCGGACAAGCAGTCACAAAGGCAAACAAAGTTCACTGTGAGTATGAAGGATTTCAAAAATAGAGGAAACCAGAGAAAAAAACAAAGGAATAAAAACTCATCAATACCCTAGTGCGACCAAAATGAGAGCATAAGGGGTTTCAAAATAGAAAATCAGGCGTTTTGTGCAATGAATTCCAATAGTACAGAACAAGACCCAAGACTTTAACTTCTAATGATGGACCCGTCGATTCAAACTTCCACCTTAAGCAAAGTACAAAACAGGACCGGGTGTGATTGAATCTCATCATTGTGTAAAGGGTGGTGTTGATTTTCTAAGGTTAGGAGAAGAGGTTCTTTACGAACCAAGCATAACGACCATTTGAAATAAAAAATGATTTACCAAAAATTATAAATGAAACAAACCCATAGTCTATTGCCAATCGATTCTTGGTGTATCATTTAAGTACTCAAGATATATCTCATAACCCATGAGCAACTTAAAACAACTCTTTTATTGATATAAGATAAGATTCAAAGCAAAACAACATTCCTTAAAAGATTTGTACAAACATTTACCCTTCTAGAGAAATAAGCCTTAGATACAGATGCAATACAATTATAAGTTTCAATGCTTCATTCATGCTTTCCACCATGAACGAAGCATGAAAACGAAAAATAGGAACAATCGAAACACCCTTTTACAGCCAAAAATTCACCTTCAAATAGCAATATTTATATGACAAAGCGTAGGCAGCTACATAAATTATTATTTGTCACTTTAAAAGGTGAAAATATTGTGGGGCTGCCAACAATAATCCAAATCAATGACCCACAATCAATTGTGTCCCCCCTCCCCGCATACTATATGGTTAACATAAGGTAGGGTGGTCATGAAACACAACCTGAGTTAAAGTTATATTTACGTGTCGTTCTTCTATCAATTGTAGCCCCCTCACCTATTGTTAACATAGACATGATCGATCCCCCCCCCCTCGGCAATTCGCACTAGGTTTCCACATGTCTCAGATGATGACAATAGGAAGAGAGGTAAAGTCAATCTATGTTTTAAATTTAATATATTCTGCCAATCCTAAGTGACCATCTATTCAGTTGCATATTAAAAAAAAGGGGGTAAAGGTAATTTTGTTTATTATTGTGTAATTTGCGAAGAGTTTTTTTTTTTAAATTCGATAACACAACTCAAGTTACTAGCTTACCATACCAACTTGAGCATGTTCCTTGAGCATTTTTTCTAGTAGCTCAAATTATCTCTTTTCCCTTATCTTTTTCATCATTTAAATGAAATCATATAAGTTAGTTGAATCCAGGAAAACATTGAATGTAGAAGAAGAATACTTGGTCGATAAAGATAAATATATATTTGACCCAGTTTTATCTTTCGACCCTTTTGAGTTACACTGGCAAGCAACCCAAAATTTTAGGGATTTAGTAGACCATTATCATGCATGGGAATCTGATCTAGCAAAATTTGTAGTAACCCAAGTGTATGATTTCCCTGAGTTCATGGTCTGGTGCACCTCTAACTATATTCCTTCCAAGAAAACCATAATTTCCAAAACTGGGTTTGGGATTATCAAAATAAATCCTCTATCTATTTCCAAAATGCTAATATGGCCACTAAACCTTGATAGTGAAATATTAAATGAAATGTTTTGGCCGAATGTTTTAGAGAACCAAAACCTGAAGAAAGAGTTTCCCTTTTACCGACATATTTGTGGAGAAATCTTGATGTTCCTATAGACAATGTTGTTCTCGAATATAGCTTATTTCCTGAAATTCCAAGACAAATTATCTCTATGATTTCTATGATTTTAGGAAAGGATAGCAAACTTTTGGTGGATGAGTTTGTGTTAGGGAATATGATATCAATTTTTCCATTTACATTCAAACCCTTAACCAAATTCAATTATGCACAATTCTTTGTTGATCAAATTCATCATCAACTATTAGAGTTTGAAACTCTTGGGAACTTCAGATATCAATCCTACCATATTCACCTCTTCCTGTTTTCTCAATCCTTTCACTTTTTACATCTTAGACTAAAATTCGAAGATGGAAATGGAAATCGAGTGTCAATTATTCATTGTACATCTCTGATTAAAAATAAGACTTTGAATGTTGTCTTCTCATAATATATTGACCAATTCATGTTAAAAGCCGACCAGATCATACATGACGAAATTCCTCCTAGAATATTTCCAGAATGTAAAATGTTATCATAGTTGAGTCTAGACAAGAGAGTGGGATATTGGTACATATTTGAGAATTACATTGAAATCAGAGTCTATGGTTCTAAACTTCGACCTTTTATCTTACCTATTTTCTTGACTCCCTAAATATTTTCATTAGAGTACATTAGACAAAGATTAAATTCAAATGGCATTCATTTTGTATCAAGTAAATACACAGCTAGATTTAAATTGAAGAAAGAGGTATGACCTTTTATTGTCAATACCATATCATCATTGCAGGTTACAACAAAAATTCTATCAGTTGTCGTATTTCAATAGGGAGAGGTATGGATGTATGACCCTCATTCATGGATTTCCTCAAAAATCATATCACATGGACAAGCTCGTTATTGGAAAACTAGAGAAGTTGGGAAGATGTAAAAAAAAAAATCAAATTCATGGTAAAGTATCGAAGCTACCTTCAAAACCTCCAATGACAAAGACTCCTCGGCATTTTGAGAAGACATATAAAAGATAGTCTGTAGAGTCAACTTCAAAGGATTCAAGGATAGATGAAACAAATATCATTCAAACGAAAGAAAATAGAGGAACTTGATGAAGAGGAAGATCCATAATTATAGGAATAAGTAGCACCAGTGGAAAATACCCAATGTGATTATGGAAGTATCATCATCATAGAATCTCAAGAGTACAGAGGTTCAAAATTAAATAGAATCAAAAATTACAAATCAAGTAAAACAAATCGATCATGTTCATCACTTCATGGACAACAGGAAAATAGGTGCAAAGATCAAACATAATAGTATTCCTAAAATATTTGACCATGAGACATCTCCAACTAGAATGCTATCAGTTGTGGACTATGAAAAAGTAATATTGAATATAGTAGTCATGGAGCCAAAGGAACAAAAGAAGGTGACAAACATTTTTATTTATCTTAATGCAGTTCATCCACTATATAAAATGGACCTGCATAGAAAGACTAAAGAAATGTTGAATGGATATGTGATTAGAGATAACCTGGGAATAAAGAAGTTGCGGGTTATAAATAATAATCTTAGAACTCAACTTAAAAATGAGAAATTGGCCAATAGAACCAGGAAAATGAGAGTAGAGGAATCGGAAAAATGGGTGATGGAACTACAAGCTAATCCAAAAGATGAAGAATATGTAAAATATCTAATTAAGAAAAAAGGACACAGAGATCCAAGAATAAAGAAATGATTAAAATCCCATGAATTGATCATGTACAGACCCCAGAACTATAGGAAGTCTAAGAAGAAAAATAATATATTTTGAATAAAATGATACAGATGGAAGAGAAGATTGAATTTTATGGAAAGAATATTGAGACTCTAACATGTGGATCATTTTCATCTCAATCAACAGAGTCATCAGATTCAACAAATGGATTATCAAAAGCATTATCATACTTGAATTTAAAGGGAGTTGAAATTGAAATGATGAAGAAAACCATATATCCATAGAATGAATAAACCAAATATAAGGATAAGTTTATTGGAGAATTCCATAAGCTAAAAGATAAGAGGATAATAGACATGGAGAAATTGAAGAAAAAGTTGTCATGAAAACCCTATCTGATAGGGGCTAGACACATCATTTAGGATGAAATCATTAGTGAAGTTGGCAAGATTTGGGACTACAAGATAATAGATGATGAGATTTTATTGACAGATGAAGAAAATGGAATTATAAAGAAATCATTTCTTGAATTAGGCACTAGACCTAATATTTCTACTCAAAAGATCAAATTCCTAAATTCCAGTTCCAGATAAACATTGACAAAATAAAATTTCAAAGACATAATTGCAAAAATTATGGAAACTGAAACGATTTTTACAAAAAGGAATCTGATACAGCAAGCTCAAAATAAATGCATATTGGTGAATAGATAAGTTGAATCTTTCACAAATATTCTTGATAATTTAGTGAAGATGGGGCTACATTAAGCTTGGGATGATAAAGGGAAGCTTCTATCATATGAAAACCACATAAAACATCTATTCATTGCTAGAGAAAAATAGGATAAATTTCATGGGATGGATGATATTTTGAGAGAAAAGACCATTGTATACATACTCATAGATCATTTTTTTCCTCTCTGGAAAACAAAAAAATTATTTTCAAATCCCCCTACATATGAAAAATACACAGAATTGGATATTGAATATAGGAAGATGAATTCATTCAGTTATCCATCGAATGAAAATTGGAATCATCTCATCTAGCTCTTGAAAAGATGACTCACCAGTGTTGGACAATTGGTTTGGACAGTTGGTTGTCATTGATGTCAACCCTTGGAGTGTTTGAGATACCACAAAGTTGTGATTGAGATTGATGGTGAGTTAGTTTTCATTGATGTCAAAAAGAGTGGTTGATGTTAGCAAATGTGATGGGTGCATTTGATGAAGTCTACACAAAGGCTGGAAGGTGAGGTCATGGTACCCATAGTTGATCAAAGGGAAAATTCATGGAGGACCGTGTAAATGCAGGTAACTCACTCATGGATGGATATTCCTCGCCATATTTTTTTTGGTGATAGGTGATACGCCACATGGTTCCTCATGGTTAGGGAGATATGCCTTCATGAAGTTGGAAGCCCCAAAGAATGGTTAAGAAGCCCCTAGTTGGTTACAAGTCATTAATGAAAGGGTTAAGTGGTTGTAATAAGAATCCCCCAAAGTAAGGAAAAAGGTTACTTAGAAAAAGTATAAATACACCTCAAGGAGTCTCTTATAAGTACATTCACACACACATTCTATTGAATATATCTAAGTGAATAAGTGATATAGTTTATCTTTTTATTGGGAAATATGAGGTTGAATCTGAAGTAGCAAGTATGAGTTTGTGAAGGAAGGTCAAAGGTGAAAGTATTGGAGTTGCAACAAATGTGAGTAACCCTATTTTTTGGGATATCCATGGGTTACAGGACAACAGGGACCGAATGTATGTGGGTTGTAGTGGAGGAAAGCATGGATATCCATAGGTAGTATAGGAGCAAGTCATAGATCTGTGAAAAGGCTTGTGAAAGGTTGAGAAGTGATTCATGTACCAGGTTGTTGATTCCCAAGTTGGTTTACTCATTTTTTTATATGATACAATAGGGTGTATACAAGATCAGAGGTATGCTTATGTGTTAGTTTTAAGGCTTATTCTTATGTTGTTATGGTACATGCTTGAGGAATATCATGGTAGTGATTGTGCATGGTACACCTTGGTGATGATATTATACATTGTTAGAGGCACATCTTGGATACTTGGAATATATGGTACATGACTGATATGGCACATGTTTGATGGTATCTCTTGGTACATGGTTTATGGTGTTTGGGACATACTTGAAGCACATGGTTTGACGTATATCTTAGTTGCAAGTTGATAATGTGATGGTCATAAATTTGGTAATTTTTTGTGGCATAGGTATATGTTTGAGGCATATCTTTGGTGCATGGTGTGAGGCATATTATTGGTACATGTATGATATGCATGTCTTAGTGATGTTGGTACATTTTGAGATACACCTTAATGATGTTATCATACATTGATTAGTAGCACATATTTTCTATATTTGGATATTGGTATTGTGTCTATATTATTTATGCTTGAGTCACTTCATTGATGATATCTTATGATATGGTGCATGGTTGATGGACGGTTTGGTACAAGGGTTGGTGCATTATTGATGCACGGTTTGGTACAGGTTTTGGTGCATGGTTAATGCATGGTATGGTGAAGTTTTTGTTGCATTATTGATGCATGGTTGTTATAATTTGATGTACATGGTATAGTATAGGTTAATATGTATGGTTGATGCATGGTTGGAACAGGTTGATGGTTGATGTACATGGTATGGTACAAATTGATGTAAATGGTTGATGAGTGATATACATGGTTTGGTGATGGTTGTTGTATCCATGTGAGTGGATATGGTTGATTATGGTATATTAGTGACAGTGACATATTGGACAGAGTGACAGGTTCGATACAATGACAAGTTGATACGTTACAAGTTGATGTGATAGTGATAGCGACAACGGAAATGATTGTGGTAGTGATTGTTATAGCGTGATTTGTAGGTTAGGAAAATCTTGAACCAACCACAAAGAAAGTAATACAACTTGGGAATCCTACACCCAATCTCACCTCGATGTAGGTATTGCACTTCAAGGATGACTAGGTCACTCTAGGGAGGCCATCCCAGTGACCCTAGGGGGATTTAGATGGAGATGGAGAGAAATGGAATTAGAGTTCAAGTCTAAGTGGAGTGAAATGTGTGGAAATCCTTTGGAATTTCCAAGGGTTTCCAAGTATGTTGAGTAACATGTAAGTGGTGAAATACCTGCCCGAGTCAAAAGAAAAACCAATTTGCAATGATGTATGTTAGTTGAATCAACAAGTTAATATTGTTGTCCCTAATTTGAAGAAATGTATAAAAGTATATATAATCAATTAAAAGGTACTATAAGATTCTCAATAAGTGCTAGAGATCAAGTAGAAAATACAAGAGAAAGACTAGTTAGTGACTAGCTAAACTCAAGATGAAAAGACAATATTCTAGCACAAAGGATAAGGTTGTTGTAAATGCTTGTATATAGAAAAATATATCATCCTTATGGATGTAACATTAAATTTATTACAAAAGTAAAATAATCCACTGAAATCCCCTCAAACATTTCCAAAAAGTGCACTAGACTAAGAAGAGTAAGTGTGCAAACTTTCAGCAAAATCCAATGGTTGATAAGAGAGTTATTCAAGCAAATGGCTTAGAGTTTATGCAACACTAATGGCTGAAGATGAAATTTTGTAATAGAATCAAGAATTATCCCCTTGATGGGGACTCCCTAGTGGTTTTGAGGTGCCCAAGGCACAAGGAATACAATCCACTTTGCAAGAAGTAAAAATGACCCAAAATCACATTTCCCAATGCAATATTTTATTTCTCCAATCCATTAATAAATGACTAGTGATCTTAATTATTGGGTTAATGGGGTCATGAAAATAAATATCTAGAGAATCTATCTCCTTGGTGGTGTAATCCCTTTTACTTCCCAAGGCAAGTTTCTCTAGCCATGGTTTAAGCTAAAAGGGTGTATGCCCTTATACTTCTCTTAGAAAACCCTTGTTAAAGAAATAAGATGAAGAATAAAGTGATGAACACTATGGTGAGGGTGTATTACCTTATACTTCCCACCTAGTTCCTAGCACAATAACCTTGACTTGAAAAAAATGATAGCATGAGAATAAAAACCATACCAATTCAAGGAAAAATGCCAAGATAATCTACCACAATAGCAAGAGATAAGCCTTCCAAGAATAGTGCATCATCCCATCAACCATAACATCAAGATATAAAAGAGACAATATTCCCAAAGATAGTGAACATTTCAAACCAATACTTCCCACAATGAGGGAGAGTTATGTTAAAATGAGATCTTATGATCTCTTATTTATACAAATGTCACCAAGGTGACTTATCCATAAATTAAGGGGTAAAACACAATATTAGGGGTCAACAACCCTAATATTTCCCCCTCTTACAAAGTAATTCATTTAAATTTCACTTTTGCACATAAGAAAACCCTAATTTTAGAAGGATGTCTCCCCTTTAGGGGACGTTTTGCCACTTTGAGGAAATCATTGGTCTTGGAGAAGCATGGGTAGGCCTCCAAAAGCCACATGTCAATAATATAAGCACTCTCATCATGTCGAAGACCCTCTTCTCCTCAAAACTTCCATGTATAAAATGAGTGGCACCTCACCACCATGCTCTAGCCCCCAAGCACGACATCAAGCTAAAAAATAGGATGCGTTCCCCTCCTGGGAAAATTGTTTGGAAAGTGAGGGTTGGGATATGTCATCCAAGTCATAATCAAAGCCTCCCAAGTCTGATCTCTTTCCTCCATCATGTGGATCCATGGCATCCAACCCATGGGCTTGTAGCCCCATGGAATCCCAAGCTAGGATTGTTCTCCCAAAATTGTCCACCAACTAGGTCCTGCAAATACGAATGAGCATGCCCTCCAAGGATATCAAGTCATAACATCATTATAAGTGATTCCAATAAATAAATAAGACATCTAATAATTTGCATCAAAGATCACTATATCAAACAATTAATTTCTTAAATACATTATGCGACTTGTCAAGCTTGAATATGGGAGGGTTGTCGAGGTGTCCTATTAGGTATATCTTGACCTAGGTCAAGGAGAGATTCCAATAGGTCCCTCTCTAATCCATGTAAAGTGGATGATGGGGTTGGGGTCAAGACTCAATGGGCATAGGGCTCATGACATATAAAGGGTCATAGTGTCTCATTCATGGGTGCCTTTGTAGAGGGTGTGTGGTACCTTCATCCGCAGTGCACTTTTTCCAAGCCCATCATTTTCATTTTATCTTTCTTTATTTGTATTTTCTTTCAATATAGTATAAGGAGCGAGTGAAGGTCACTACCCTGGTATGGTGACTATATGATGGAAATGTCACCCATAAACACCTAGTGGAAATGAGAAGGTTGGCTCATGATGAGACCCCCTTTCTCTCATCCATGCAACTCAGAGACATTACCCTGGTTTGGTGACCAGATGATGTTAATGTCATACCACTAGATATTCATGGACATGATAGGTTGGCTCGTGATGAGACCTCCTATCCTTCAAATAACATTTTAAGAATTATTTATTACATTTTGGGTCCCCTTTACTCAAATATAAGTTTTTCATTGCTTTCTTGGGCGATCCCTAGGTGAAGCATATGGAAGGTTTATTACAAGGATTTTATTTTTTACCCAACATCAACCCCTCTGGGCGTTCAGCCTCTTCTTCCCATAGAATGAGGGACAGCCCCTTTTTGGGCCAATACACCCTAAAATCCCAAGAGATAAGGAAATGGAGGGTAATAATGATGGAAAGTGGTAAGTATGGTCGGGAATGGTACAATGGATTATTAAGGGAGTTCCTAGTAGAAAACCAATTCCCAAGGAAGACCACTTACTAAGGAACAATGTCAACCACACAGGTGAAGCAAGGTAAAAGGCATAATGTCCGAGCATATATAATGAAATCTAGAGAAATCTAAGATATGATGTAATAAAATGACTTAAATATTGAAATGATTCTCACCATAATACTGAATTGTACCTCATGGATCAAGGCCCACTTCCTTCTAGAAGCTAGCTGGTGTGGTGGATGTCGTCTGCAAAAATGTGACCATTTGTGGTGGTGAGTGGGGTTTTCACCTGTGCAAAGGGTATTGTTGGTCATATAGTTTCTCAACACTCCATATATGCAACCTAGGGGCCTTGAAACATAATCTCCTTAGCTATCCACAAAATGGGGATAACATATGGATCCTATTTGGGGACATGTTCTCTCTGTAGAGTGCATGAGAACCACAACATCTCCTGGTATACCTGTGCCTACAATGAAACATCAAAATTTCAAGTGTAGGATGGCCTACTCATCCTTATTCTCATATCATGATAATCAAAACCCACTAAACTAGAAAAAGAAAATTTTGACAATTTTTTTTAATAAATTTCTAAACTAAGCCTAAAATCAGTATGCAAGTAGAACAAAATGAAAATGAAACGCATCTAAACTAGTATGAACAATCAAGATGCAAATGAAGGGAGTCAAAATGACTTACCTACTTACCTGGGGCACAGGCCCTAAAGAAGTCATGTTACCTGGATGTGAGGTCAAAGAAGAGACCCATCTACTGGTAGTGGCATCTTTCTCCCATCTAATTCTATCAGATAGTACCTTTCTTTGTCAAAATTATTCCTCATGATGTAGGGGCCAAGCCAAGAATTGTTGTCTTCTTGGTCATATATGGGATTACCCTTTCTTTTGTCCCACATGAGAATAAGGATTCCTTCATTTAAATTGATGTAAGGTGTATTCTTATCACATGGAGGCTCTATGTGGACTGTATCTTTGAAATTTTCTTCATGTTTCTCATCTTCCTTTTGTATAATATGGATAGATCCCGACTCCTTCCCATGGTATTGTGTAGTCTTCTTTTTATCTTTCCGTGGGAGAAACATCTCTACTAACTCTTCTTGCATGAAGGGTAACTCGGATGGATCATACTCAATAACATGTGGAGGCATATCATGGTAGTGTTCACTGACATAGTTAGGGCCCCTCAAATTCATCACATGTGTATCTTTATTTTCCCTATTATGTAAGATCTCATACGTTCCATCGCCAATGGGGATTGTGGGGATAAATATATGAACTATTAATTCACACATTAAAATATCAACTGGGGCTCATAATATTTGAGGTGTAAGCACAGGAAATGCAAGATTGGATCTTATTCTAGCATAATCTAAATCCAGAAAAACAATCTTCAAACCCACACTATAGAATTTAAATGTAAACTGCGAGAGATAAACACTAAGGATTCATTACTTGGACACAAGAATACATTAGTGCTATAAAGGCTTAGATCACAGTATTTCATGCACTCAGGTAATGTTTGTGTGATTAATCATGAGTCGCTAACTTAAGTTTTCCGTCCTTCAATGGATTCTTGTAGTGGTTAGCAAACTATGGGAAAACCAAGTTAAAGAAAACTAAGTAAAGGGGAAAAAATCAAACAAATGGAAAATGAAATCTAAATTCAATCCATGAAAATGAAATGAAAGGTGAATGTATGAACTGAACCTAAAATACACAAATAAAACCACTCATCATGCATACAATGATTTAATTATCCATATACATTCAACACTTTGTTTACACTATATACATTCGAACTGTACACAAGTACCGGAACATGAAGTTGAATTAACATGCATAAAAAAACATGTATAGGAACAAAGTACATAATTGAAATATGGGTGTGAGAAACAGAAAAAACCTACCCTAAGGCTGACCAAATCACACATAAAAAAGAAATCAACAAAAGCAAGAAAATGTTAAAAGCAATGCAAAGGTAACCAAAAAAATTTAAAACAACTTATGCAATTAAAAATTCAACCTCATAAATTACCCTTCAAATGAGTACACCTGATACATAGGAACAATGATGGGATCAAAGACAATGAATGCTTAGAAGACAAGCTTACTTACTTCTATTCTTTAAAATATTGTATGTGTGAATTCAAGATCAATCAATCTTTTGAGAAAAAAATAGTATGTGTGGGAATGGAGTGAAAATGTAAGAATGAATTGCACACATGAATGTCGTATTGGTCATGAAAAATAATATAATTTTAAGAATTATTAACCATGTTCAAATATTTGATATGCATCTTGGAAATTATTTAAACCACAATTGATAGTTATGGAAGTTATATTTGTATTCAAGAACCCAAGATCACATATATATTCAAGTTGAAGATGATTAGCAATTATAACTCTAACATGTTGGTCCTGGCTTCTTGTAGAAGTAAATCAAGCACATGCACAAGATTAAAACTATAAAATAATAGAGTAATTGATACAAAGGTAACATAAATAAAATTTAATTGCAAGACTGTTGTTCTTAGAGAAAGAAATAATAAGAAACACACATGAACTACTTGTTGCTACACCAAATCAAGGAAATCAAACACATATACAATTCTAGAAATAAAATTATAGAACAAAGAAACGATGCATACCAAATTGAGGGGGCCTACCCAATTCGTTTCATGTTGCTTGAAGAAGAAATCAACTACAAATGGTTGTGGAAACACTTTGAAATTTCATTGCATAAAAATCTTATTTGAACCAATGTTCCAATTAAAAGAGACTTATGTTGAGAATAATCTCATTAAGGATCCCCTTCTCAATGGATCTGATACATATTTATATATAATAAACCCAAAGGAAGAGGATAGAACCAAATCCCAAAACTTAGAAACAAATTTGCCAATTTTTGGAGCAAATCCCCAAATTTGGGTTTTTCACCAATTTGGGCAGATTCGAGTTAAAGATCCACCCATATCTTCCAAAAAAATTCTAATTTTCAAAAAGTGTCATTTTTTACTTAATTTTCCACATTCTAGACAAAACCCATATCGTAGAATTTCTAGATATGATACCATCTGCATGCAAATCCAAGCACAAGTTGGCAGTTTGAGATTTTTACTAATTTTTGGAGAATCATTACCCCTAAACTAGAGGTCCAAGCGTACAATATGGGTGGATTCCGACTCACATGTTTTCATTTAGAGGTCGTTCAGGAAAAAACCCATGTCCACAATTTTCCTCTAGAAGCATTCCAAATCTTCGACTATAATCAAGTATTGGATGGTTGTTGATGTTGGTACCGGATGACCTGGAACATACTGGTACCAGATGATTTCTAGAACATTCTGGTACCGTATGAGCTGAATTGTGAGTATTAGATGACATGGAGTGTGAGTATCGGATGACATGGAGTGTGAGTACTGGATGATTGTGTAGGTACTGGATGATTGTAGAACCTTCTGGTACCGGATGACTTGGAGTGCGGGAATAATGTAGGAACATATTGTTTAGACATAGAAACATAGGATTAAACCATCATCAAAAAAACTATTGTATAATCATCCTTTTAATCACCAAAAATATGGAAAATTATGTATTAACCACATAGGATGAATAATAGGAGATAATGGAGGTTTATGGTGTGATTAGGGATACATTATTGATGAAATGCGGGGAGAAGGTGTAATTATGAGTGTATTTGTATGGAGGAAAATATGAAAAAATTGGACCCCAACACACCCCCAAACCCAAGGATTTGCATGTCCTCATGCAAACAAGGTGAAGAACTTATGATGCTTATAGATTTATGTGACATTGTTTCTTTTGTGCAGGTCTTGGTTCTTGTGGAGTGACACTTTGGAAACTATTATAGATTGAATTTTAATCAGAGAAACAAAATTATCATAAAAATGGAGGACAAATAGTGGATGGAGTATCAGAGTGATGGTGAATGGATTTCATGTGGATAATGGTTTATAAAATGATGGTGATGGTGGTCGTATGAACTTGGATGCCTTTATACTCTATATCTTACATCAATTTTAAGACCAATATTTACTTTGTGGTTCTTTGTTTGGATAGGCGACAATGATTTCATTCTCTTATTCAGAACACTAAGATGACTTAAGAATGATTTATGATGTACAAGGAGAAGACACTATAGATGTTTCTTTGTATTTGTATACAACATATTTCCTTTTCATTACTTGGTCTTATGATCAATGTATAATTTTCAATATGACAAGTGGAGTGAAGATGGAGGTTTTACTAAGTAGTTGTAATAATGCATAATGGAATGTGGAGTGGGTAATAGTGGTTATACATCATGTTTTCAAAATTATTAGTAAATTAAAAATATTTGTACTAGTTTTACCTCAAGTTACCTTCACTTTAATGTGCAGTGCAGGTTGATGAAGTGGAAGATGAATGGGAGTACATGCTGGCTCAAACTGAATATTAAGCCGAGCAATACTGAGAGTTGCTAGAGATCTAGGAGAGCACAGATGAATGTTGATCTGTTGAGATTCCTTATGTATCTCTCTTCCTCATGCCTGGTGCAAACTCTTATTAGCACAAAAAATTGTTACAAGATGAAAGAGGACTATGTGGAACCGGTGCATGTTGACTAAAGGAGGGAAATGAAGTATGCCAGAGATGAGAGCTACTAAAAATATCATGCAAAAAGTACCCTTGAAAAAAATTTAAATTTTTGTATTGTTGGTATAGGAACCTACTGGTTCCTGTACCAACAATACTGGAATAGAAAAATCTAAAAGAACTAAACCAACATTGTTATTATGAGAGAATAAATACACATTGATGTTATGCCAAAGAAACAACCAAAACTTAAACTTTATCCATGCTTGTAAATTTGGAAATGAAATTAATTTTAAAACATTACAATCATAAAGGAAATTCCTAAATTACTTATTACATACGATTTCATCAATCATTAGCATTTGTATTCTCAAGAAACCATGTTAATTATGATGGGGAATTTTTCCTCTCATCCTTGAACAAGAAAACAAGAGGAGATAAGTGGTATTTAATAAATGAAAAACCAATAGGAAACCAATCATCCATGTTTAATATCTCAAAGAATTTATGTCATTCAAGTGATATTGATAAAGTTTGCATTTGATTTTATTAGACTCCTACACTTATGGGTCCCACCTCTAGGACAATGACATCCTAGGTATGAATGATGCGGTCTTAAGACAATATTACAGACATTCTCAAATAGCGATTTAGATGAGATTCATTAGCCTTTTTATCAACCATGCATGCTTCTTCTTATGGATTTACACAAATGTATTTTTCATACAAACAAATATAGATTAGGCATAATGAAATACATCAAAATCATAACCCATTTCCAACAATTTTGTTCAGTACTCCAATGGGGTAATTTTGACATCTAATAAATATTCTTCCTAGGAAGAATGCCCCATTTTCCATGAGCTTGTTCAGTACCCTGATGGGTTTTCCTAGTTATACCATAGGCCAGTACCCGCTGCCAGCAAACCTATTTAGTATCCTGACGGGTTAGCCTCTTACACCCTTTTTCCATCAAAGGATCTTGTCCCAAAATTTACCCTTAAGATAAAATTTATAGATTTCTTTATCATGGGTGAATAATAAGAAGAAATATCTTAAGTTGTTTTGGTTTTTGATGTTATATCACCAATATTATCTCCATCTCATTTCATTTATTTGAAAAGAAACATGAAAAATGTTGCATTTATTTAGAACTAGGTTAAATAACATGCAACTTTTACTCTATCCTATCTAAGAACAAGAAATCATATTTCATGAGTAAGAATATTTCCAATGTAACCATGTGCATAACAGGTGTAGAAATACATTCATACTCAGGTTTGAAAGATAAGCTTTAATGTATACCAGAGTACAAAGAACCAGTTGATTTGATGGTGATGTGAAGAGGTGTTGAAGAAGAGAGTGGTGGCTCAATCTGGTTGTCTTATGCAACCAATGCTCAATGTAATATTGATGTTCTTGGTTCACTTCCTCATTTATACCACTCTATGTGTCTCCCTTTATCATGCCACGCATATCATCTTCTTTCAAATGGTTTTTCTCTTTAATTCATATTGGATCTGGCGATATGCACGTCAATAACTCCTCGATATCAGGTTATAGTAGTTTCTCTCCCTTGAATGATTCTTCAGTATCCTCTACATGTTGGAAGGGTCATCAAAGGAGGCTTCTAGATATTCTTGTGGATGTAGCTCATGGAAATCTTGTTTTTCTATCACTTTTGGAGAGGCAGATAGGTTCTTGATTGCTTTCAATATTTGTTCTTTCTGTGAGGCAAACATTGAGATCCCAACTGCTTCTAGGATGGAGAGATTTCTTCCAAACTCATGATCATATTTGAGTCCTTGTTGTTGGTTGATGGGTCTTTTTTCACACATGGATTAGTGTAGACAGGGGGTTCTTACAGTGTCCAATTTTTTTTTAAAATCCTAAAGAAATAAAGGGAAGAAAACTAAAAGCAAATGTAAGAAGACCAATTATATACTCAAAGTGCCACCATACTACTAGGACCCTGATGTCACCAAGTTATCTTCTCACACAAGTTATATTCTCTTCTTATATGTGTGTGTGTGTGTGTGTGTGTGTGTGTGTGTGTGTGTGTGTGTGTGTGTGTGTGTGTGTGTGTGTGCACATATATATATATATATATATATAATGCGAATAAAACACAAATTCTAACTACTAAAAAGAAGAGGACAACCTAACTTTTGAGAAACTCCACTAAAGTGGATGTGTGGGCTCTTCCCTCACGTCTTATTGTCTTCTCTCCACCCTCAGGTCGTCCTTAAAATCACACCACACTTGCATGAAAAGAAACACGCTTGCATGAAAGGAACAATCAACTCTTTGGAGAAGAAACAACCTACCTATGCTCTAATCCCTTTAGCACCTCCCTGAAAATGGCACCAATTATGTGGGGATAAATATATGCACTATTAATTCCCACATTAAATTATCAACCAAGGCTCGTAATCTTTGAGGTGAAAGCATAAGAAAGGCAAGATTGGAGCCTATTCTAGCCTAATCTAAACCCGACAAAAAAATCTTCAAACCCACACTATAGAATTTAAATGTAAACTGTGGGAGATAAACACTAAGGATTCATCACTAGGCACAAGAATAACTTAGTGCTATAAAGGCTTAGATCACATTCTTTCATGCACTTAGGTGATGTTCATGTGATTAATCATGAGTAGTTGACTTAATTTTTTCATCCTTCAATGGATTCATGTAATGGTTAGCTAAGCTATGGAAAAACCAAGTTAAAGCAAACCAATTAAAGGGAAAAACAATCAAACAAATGGAAAATGAAATCTAAATTCAAACCATGAAAATGAAATAAAAGGTGAATGTAAGTGTTGGTTGATGGATTGTTGGTTTTCATTGATGTCAACTATTGGAGAGTGATATTGTAGATTGATGTCAACCCTTGGAGAAAGTCTGGTAGCGAATTTTGGTAGCATAAAGGTTTGGGTAATGGACCCAAAGTTGTTTCATGTATTATGGTATGAGTTTTAATATATTTGAAGGTCTATTATATATGGATAGTACATGTCATTCCATTTCTAGTGGTATGTGGAACATCACATAACTCATCATGGTTAGAGAGTTATGGCCATGAGAGTTGGAGAACCCAAGTTTGGGTAATGGACCCAAGTTTGTTTGATGGATAATGGTACGATTTTTTATATATTTGAAGGAAATACTATTCTATATGGATATTAAATTTCATGCCATTTCCAGCGGTATGTGGAACGTCACATAACTCCTTATGGTTCGAGATTTATGGCCATGTGAAGTTGGAGAACCCTCATGAGTCATCTAGAAGCCCCAAAAGGTCAAAGTAGTCAAAGTGGTTTAAGAGATGTTTAGATGTTAAATAATAAATTGAAGTGATGATTGTACTATAATTCAAAGTGAATACAAAAGAAATTATTTAAATAATATAGTTAATGGAGAAATTACTAAGTTGACAAGTGGTTAGAGGTGGGTTAGCCCTAAAATAAGGAAAGTGGTTTAAGATGGTTAGAAGGTAACCCCTTAAGGTAAAGTGAAGTGACGAGTGTAATATAAGTCAAAGTGGATACAAAATAAATTATTTAAATAATAAATTTAGTGGATAAATTACTAATTGGACAAGTGGTTAGAAGTTGGTTAACCCTAAAATAAGGAAAGTGGGTTAAGATGGTTAAAAGGTAATCCCTTGAGGAAGCTACAAGAAAGTATAAATAAGAGGAAAGGATCTCTCATTTTATATCACACTTGAGCATATTGAATATCTATAGGTTACTGAGGTAACCAAAGGATACCTAAGCCGAATTTCAGAGAGAAGGTGAAGTAAAGAAGGTTGAAATTCAAGGGAGGATAAATTCTTTTGATGATGTTTTCTAAGGTATGTTATTTACAGGTCATCTCACCGTTTTCGCAATAATTATTTTTCTATAATGATTCAAATCATGAAATTGATAGGCCATTGAGACAACATATCCAAGTCATTGTGGTATGAATTTCATCTTGTGGGTCGTTGTAGTTTTGGAGTTACACTCCATGGAAAATAGGGTTTGTAGCTAGTTCTGAAACTAGTCTAAAACATGTGTTTCGGGTGAAATGTCATAACTTCTTCATAACAGATCCAAGTTAAGTAATACCAAATGTATTGGTTATAGTACAGTCTATAGTATTTTATGTAAAAAAAAATCTCTCTAGAATAAGCCAGAATTCAACAAGGTAAGTCATTTTTGCTATAACTCCTTTTCTGAGAGGTTCCAAGTAGTGACACCTGGATTAATTGCATAAAACAAACTGAAGAACATTGTGTACTATTTTCATATCTTTATTCATTACAGGTACATATTTATAATTATTTCAAGTTAGGGTTGTTGACTAATCCAAAATTAGTCATGTGAGACTAAAGAAAAGTTTGATGAAAATGCTAGTCTCTTGTTGTTAAAGTTAAGGAAGGTTTGCAGGTATGTGATCATATACACCAAGTCTATTACAGAGTTACAAATCATATTTCGATGATGAAATTTATGAGGGATTTTGGTTGAGGTACATGTTGGGTACATGGTTGAGACAAGTAGTTGATGAGTTGGCACATACATGAGGTTTATAGTTGATGATGTTGGTACATATTGATGAGTCATAGTTGATGAGTAATTGATACATGATTGGTACATATTTGATGCATGGTTGATGCATGGTTCAGGTTTATTGGTCCAGGTTGTTTGTTGAAGGTTTATTGGTACAGGTTTATAGAAGTATATCTCAAAGTGATAGTGTGACAGTGGTTCCATAATTCTACTTATACATCAGGGTGGTTGGACAGGGCAAAGATAGGTGGTTGTAGCCACCTTCTGGTTGTAGTCAGAGAACATAGGGGATTGTAGCCTCCTTCTGGTTGTAGCCAGAGAATTGGGGAATTGGATCTTCCCTAAGGTTGTAGCCTGAGAAACTAAGGGGGTTGGAGCCTCCTTACATTTGCAGCTAGAAAACAAAGGAATTTGATGCTTCCAATGAATGTAATTCTTCAAGACATATAAGAAAAATCATTCTGTGGTTTTTTCCCACTTTGGGTTTCCACGTAAACCACTGGTGTACTATGTATGTGTATGATTGTTCATTTGTTCATTGCTTATTTACTCTTCAGTCATTGGATGATAATGATATATTGATATAACACTTGGATTATATGGTTAAAAAGGATTAAATTTCTCTATTACTAATTCANNNTCAGCAATCCAACAATTGGTATTAGAGCCAATTCCATCAAGAAACATTTTAACCACTAGAAGGAGATCATGGATTATTCTAAGAATGGAGTACCAATGTTTAATGGTCATAATGGTTTTAAGTATGAGATGTGGAGCATAAGGACGAAAGTATTTTTACAGGCATAGGGACATTATATTTGGATACCAGTTGTTATGGAATATGCTAGTTCAAAAAGGGAAAAGACTACTGCCAAGAAGGAATTGAATAAGAATAACAAAATAGCAATGGATTTCATCTGGGAAGGATTACCTAATATGGTAAGAGAAAAGGTTGGTAAATGTTCATCAACAAAAGAAATTTGGGATAATTTATATGACATATATTCTTCACCCATCACAGATTTAGAAAATGTCAAAGAAGATGCAGATACAAATCAAGAAGAATTATTCTCACCGTGTCAAGCAGATTTAGAAGATGAAGAATACATAATCACCAGAGGTATGTTGTTTTGCTTTAATTGTGAAAAATGTGGACATCTTGAAATAGAATTCCATGAAGGAAATGAGACAGAAAAACTAATTGAAAAGGAAGACAATTATGAAGAAGAATTGATTAGTGCTTTAGATGAACTAAGAGAATAAAACAATTCACTCAAGAAAGAATTTATAAAACAAAAGGAAAGTGTTCACATTTTTTAATAAGCCCAACAGGTCATTGATAACTTAAGAACTCGGTTAGAAGAAGCCAAAAAGATCGAAGAAAATCTTGAATATTAAAAGCAATGTTGGAAACTAACATAGTAGCACAGAAGGAAGAAGCAGAAATGAGAGAGAAGATATTGATAGATCATCTTAAGGAAAGAACTAATGATCTAAACCAACTTGAGGTAGAGTTTGTTCAAGAAGAGAACGGACTTGAAGAAGAAATAATCACATTAAAAATTCATCTTGAAGAAGTGAAAAGAATAGAATAATTCATGAAGTCTCGGATAATGAAGAAAGAAGAAGAGGTTGAGAAGCTTGAAGAAGTAGTTGTTACATTGAGAAGTAAAATCATCAAGATCAACAAGAGCGTTGAAGAGACATAAACATCCACATCAGTTATAGAGAATGAAAAGAAGCACTCTAGGTTTCTAGAAAAGAAGAATGAAGAAAATCGAAAGAGTTATGCAGAAGTACTCAAAGGAAGGAATCATGTTCAACCAGAATCTAAGAAAACTATTGAAGGTACATCTTCAAGAAGACCATACATGTTCAAGCCACAAAGAATATTCAATCTTGATCATGATCAGTCAAGGAAAAAATTTAGAAGGACTACGTCACAAAGAAGATCATTCACTCCTAAGTATGCAAATTTATTTTATGGTCATTGTTTTTACTGTACTAACTTTGGACATAAGGTTGCATATTGCAGGGATTATAAAATAAATGTTCAAGTGAGAAGTGCCTATGTGGTCTCACATAACATTGAGTGTTACAAATTTCATAACTATGGACACATAGCCAGTGATTGTAGAAGCATGATTGATACTTCCATGAAATAGAAAATTGATATCAAATATAAGAAAGTATGGATAAGAAAACAGGAAGAACAGGTGAGAAAATACCAGGTACCAAAGATCGCAAGATTGGAAATAAAACAAGATGAAGAAAATTCTACAGAGAAAAAGAAAGATGTCAGATACAGAAAGGTTTGGAAAATAACTAAAAGAAAGGAAGGACAGGTAAATAAGGAACAAGTTCAAGAGATTGTACTTTCAGACATTGTAGTGAAAGATGAATCCACAGAAAGAAATAAAGAATTCAGAACTCAGAGAGATAATGAATCTACCAATGAAGATGAATATGAATCTACCAATGAAGATGATGATGAATACACATCAGAGAAGGAATTTTTCTGAGCCATCTGACTTAGAGACTCCCAAGTAATATGAATATTAGACAAGGGGAGTATATGTGATAGTTGTGATAGAACAAAGAACCATCCTTCAAGCATCTTATAGAGTTTGAGAAAATAGATTCAGAGTAGTCAGTTAGCAGAAGTACAGTTTGATAGATTAATCAATTCTTCATGATAGTATAGTGATAAATGGGTTAGCATTATGGAAAGTTGCACAAGTAGAGTCTTGAAAAGTATGGAAAGATATGGATTCGTAAGAACAGTTAGAATGTTTGGAAAGATATATGACAGTGGATGAGAGCATGGATTCATAGATTGGTTCATAGAGTGGTTCAAATACAAAGGAACATTATCATGATAATTACACAGGAAATGGTTCAAACAATGCTAATGGATTCCAAATTGACATATATTTTTTGGACACAGGAAATGCATACATCAGTTCACATTCAAATTATATTAATGCTCAGAAACAACAATGAGAAAACTCCCTACGAACTATGGAAAGGAAGTGCAGAAAACAACCTCTAAATCAAGGTAACTCAAGGTAATATTTTATTAATTGAAATTTATGATGATATTGTTTTGTAAGTACTAATGGCAGGTTAAGCCAGAAATTTGCAAAGGATATGCAGAACGAATTTGAAATGTCATTACTTGGAGAACTATCCTTATTTTTTAGTCTTCAAATATGTCAAAGAAACCAAGGAATTTTTATTTCTCAAACTAAGTATATCAGAGAAATGCTAAAGAGGTTTGGAATGGAAGATTGCAAACCCGTTACCATTCCTATGCAAACCAGTTGCAAGTTGAGAAAAGATGATGATTCAAAGTATACAAACCAGAGGAAATATATGTCAATGGTTGGTAGCTTACTATATGTGACAACATCCAGACCAGATGTAATGTAGGCAGTTGAATAGGTGGCATGATTTCAAGCAGCACCAAAGGAATCACATGTATTAGCAGTGAAGAGGATTTTCAGATATCTCAAAGAAACATAAGAGTTTGGATTATGGTATCCAAAAGGAAATAATCTATAACTAATTGCCTACACAGATGCAAATTGGTCAGGTTGCATTGATGACCTAGGAAGCACCAGTGGAGCAGTGTTCTACTTGGGTGAGTGTTTAGTATCTTGGCTAAGAAAGAATCATCAATATCCTTATCTACAGTTGAGGTAGAGTATATTGTAGTAGAAGCATGTTGTAAATAGGTTCTATGGATGAACCAAACTTTGATAGCTATACAGGTTGAGTATGATGAGTTCATTCCAATATATTTCAATAATACAAGCGCCATCAATATCTCAAAGAACCTGATGATGCACTCCAAGACAAAGAACATTCCAATCAAGTATCACTTTATATGGGAATAGCTTGTAGAGAATAACATCACAGTTGACTATGTGAGAAAAAAAGAACAAGTGGCATACATCTTTACAAAATCACTTCCATGGGGAGCCCTTGAGTATCTTCGCCAGAGACTAGGAGTAATGTATACTCCAAAATGAATGCTTTTGAATGCTTATCTTATATGTCTTATATGTACACAAGGAAGAACCATAAATAGGACAAAGGGGGCGAGATTTATTAGATGAAAAGGTAAATGCTTGGAGGGAGAGCATAGAGGCATGTTTCTAAGGGGAGCAATTGTCACAAGGGAAGAATGAGTGATATGAATTTAGAGTGACACCCTTTGTCAAAGGGGGAGATATTATTCATATGAAGGGAGAGAGAGAGTAATCAGAGGCTTATAAACACAAAGAAAAATCAAAGGCATGTAGACAGGGGGAGAAGCCCCAAGGAGAGCTTGGTCAGGGGGAGCAGCCCCAAAGGGAGATACCATTTTCCATCGATGTAAAAGGGGGAGAGATAGAAACATTGATGAGGATTATAAGCATGAATGTTATCATGACTAAGTGTTTCCATCAATGTTGGTGTTGCCATCAATGCCAAAGGGGGAGATTGTCAGACAATTGGATTAGGTTGATGGATAGTTGGTATGGATTGTTGGTTGTCATTTATGTAAACCATTGGAGAGTGATATTGTATATTTATGTCAACCCTTAGTGATTGATGTCAACCCTTGGAGAAATTACGGTAGAACAAAGGTTCGGGTAATGGAACCAAGGTTGTTTCATGTATAATGGTATTTGTTTTAATATATTTGAAGGTAACACTATTATATATGGATAGTACATGTCATTCCATTTCCGGTGGTATGTGGAACGTCACATAAATCCTCACAATTAGAGAGTTATGGCCATGAGCAGTTGGAGAACCTAGGTTTAGGTAATGGACCCAATTTTGTTTGATGGATAATGGTATGAGTTTTGATATATTTGAAGGAAATAATATTATATATGGATAGTACATTTCATGTCATTTCCCATGGTGTGTGGAACGCCACATAACTCCTCATGGTTAGAGAGTTATGGCCATGTGAAGTTGGAGAACCCTCATGAGTCATCTAGAAGCCCCAAAAGGTCAAAGTAGTCAAAGTGGTTTAAGA
>JZKD02S0742087.1:795190-819058 GCA_000966675.3 Picea glauca
ACAACATCGTGGATCCTCTCGAACTAGGTAATCGTTAAGCTACAGTTCGAGCCACGGCGAGAGTGCTAGTAGGCAGTGGCAGGGCTGTTGTCCACCCCTCTCCCTCAACCTATCTGGAACTCGTGTGTGGCCCCTTTACTCCATATGTGAGTCTGGTCGGCAAGCTATCGTCAGCCTGCATCATCGACAATCATGTCAGAACATGTCAAAAATCAAATCATCAAATCAATGAAATATCACAGTAAATAAATCAACCCAAATAGCACACTCCCTAACTCAATCTGGAGTCCAAGGGGGTTCTACCGATGCTGCTGCATACTCAAGGTCCGAAACCCTGCACACTCGATAAAACTGAGTCAATAACACCTGTCTACATCAAATAGTAAAACATCATGTCGTCTATCAATCGCATCATAATCAAGCATAAATGGTTTAACATCATAAAGGTCCAGATCACTTGCGAGCAAGTGTCCTCAAATAATAAGTTTTCTCAGTGCGCCAGAGTGGGATGTTACACCATAGAGGAGGGGGCCACAATCAATAGAAGCACGACACATCAAAAGAACTTTATCTGAAGTTGAGTTTTAGAGACCCCTTCTCGTATGTTAACCATCGAGCATGCGTAGGGGGGAATTGATTGTGGGATGTTGATTTGGATTATCGAGCACATGATTGTATCTGTAATAAAACATGCATTTTATTAATGAAACTATACAAAAAAAAACTTATTATTAAAGTTTGTAATAAACTTTAATAATAACATTTTATTTAACAAAACTAAACACTAACCATATCATTTAAATAAACAACATAAAATATAAATAATCTAAACAACACATGAACCAAAAATGAAATAAATAAAACTTCTAAACTAGTTTGAATATTTATTGCAATTTTATTTACTTAGCATAAAGAGGAAGCTAGAAACTTAAATAAAACCTAACTACCTAAAATTTATTTCTAATTTTTTATGAAAAATTTGGAGTATGTTACAACATCTGGCTCCATCTGGGTATTGTGTATCCTTGCGAGACGCTAAATAATTGTAGACCATGTGCCTTTATTGGGTTATGGAATCATTGTTTTCAAAGAAAACTAATAAAACACACCTAGTGGATGTTATTTTCTCTTTAAAATTATAGAAACACATTTTCTTCTCTTTTGTGAGATTAATCTATAATCAAAGAAACTAAACCACTACCAAGTTTGGACTTTAACATATTTATATAAAGTGTTATACCAGAGAAGGATTAAAAATATTTTTCGCTCATTCAAATTTACTTTGGAATTTTTTAGGGTAATGTTATCATAATTTTAGCTAAAGAGTCAAATTTGTAACTAGTGTTCTATAAGTCAATTTTTTTAAGATTTCAAAAGATTATTGAGGTTAGAACATAGTTGTTTATGAGGAAACTAATTTAGTTTGAGTATTAGAATAAATGACTCATTTGTACTCTTCCTCATCCTCATGTTGTTGCTACACTGCCAAAAAGCATCCATAACCTATGGTGTAGTCACCCCGACATAACAAGCCTTGCTTCACATCCAGTGAGCATCCATAGCCCTTGTGAAGATACCTACATTTCCCACCTAAATTTCCTTTCACCATCTCTTTCTATTTTTTTTAACATTTTTTATGAGATGGGGGCAATCAATATGATTTTCACATTTAAGGGATGATGTTTGTTTGTTAAGGATGAGTTGGAAATACCTAATTTATAAGGTATACTCATATTTTTTTTCATTTCCTCATATATAATTCTATCTTTCCAAAACATATCATTTGAGTAACATACCTTGAATGTAACAACTAGTTAAAAGTTTGACACTGAAGCCTATATCTAGAAGAAATTACCCAAAACACACCTTTTCAAATTTCATGAAGGAATTAATATGTTCTCCTTTCTGGTTTTAAAGTAACATGTCAAAATCTTTATCATCTGTTGAGACAATCTTTTCTATCAATATTTTGAAATTTGAGAAGATAAGGAATTATTTGTTCAAAGAGAATATTTATTAAGTGATGTGATCTCCTAACAAAATATGAATAGACTATTTAAGAATCAATAGTTTGTGTTTTTTTTGGTCATCCTTAATGACTGATGAATCTTCATAACTGCATATTTCAAAACACAACTTATTTCAACTATTTATTTGGAAATCCTTCTAAAACAAAAAGAAAATTTTAAAGAAAAATCAAAGAAAACCGATTATATACAATGAATGGAAAATAAAACTTTAAAATTGAATGAAATGTTTCAGGAACCACTCATTCACAAACAATTCCAATAAATCTCCTTCCAAATTTTGAAGGGAGAATGATTTTTTTCCTTCAGTTGCAACAATTTTGTAAGGTCCAAGCCATAAATTATTAAACTTTCCATGTTTTCCCGAGTCTTCTCTCCTACGATCCCATATTAGCACTAAGTCACTAGGGATAAATTTTCTTTATTTTTCTCTTCTGTCAAATATGGCTTTCATCATATCTTGATATTCCTGAAATTTTTCATCAACTTGCTCTTTTTTTCTACACTTTGATTAAATAATTCATTCTTCTTGTTAGATCATTAGGTTCCTCTTCATTGTCCTTCAACAATTTCATCACAAGAAAATCTAGATTAATAGGAATAACAACATGAATGTCATAAATTAATTGGAAAGTAGACATACCTGTAGACCTTTTAGTGTTGATTATATTAGCCCAGAGTGCAAATTTCAAGTAAGAGTGCCAATATTTTTTATTTTTAGTTAACATTTTATTAATAACCATCATTAAAATCTTGTTTGATGACTCTGCCAATCAATTACCATGAGGATAATAGGTAGTTGAATGTCCAAGAATGATATTGTATTTTTGACATAAATCTATCATTGCAATAGACTTAAATTCTTGATCATTATTAGTTATGATTTTCCTGGGGCACCCAAACCTAGCAAGAATATTTTCTTCAAGGAATTTAATGACAAATGCATCAGTGGAAAATATAGTAGGAATTGTTTCTACCCATTTAGAAAAGTAACGTGTTGCAGTTAATATCCACCTGTGTTGTGCACTAGAAGCAAAATGAATCTCACTTGTGAAGTCTAGTACCCATTCATGGAAACAAGCTTCAACTTTTATTGGCACCAATGGAAAGGAAGGAATTTTTTGTTTACTTGGAAAAAATATGGAATTCTCTACAAGATCTTACCTTTGTATTCACTTCAGGAAATAACTTTGGCCAATAATAGACAACTCTCAAGATTTTATATAATGTAGCTCTCCAACCATGGTTTCCTCCACATATGCCTTTGCAAAATTCATCTATGATTTCTTCAGTCTCTTCTTCAACAACAAAATTTTAAAAAATTCCCAAGGGGTCTTTCTAGTAAGTATTTTCATCTATTAGGAAATACTTGATTACTTGAAGTTTGAGAGACCTAGCTTTAGCTTGACTAAAATCAGGTGGGAATTCAAGAGTTTGTAAGTAAACCGCAATGTCTTTGTAGCAAGGAGATGAAGAAAAATTGTCTTGGACCTTTAATATGGGTTGCTTCAAATATGCTTCCTCAAGTTCTAATAAGGGATGCTCTTCTATTTTTGAAATTTGATTTATCCCAAGGACTGTGCAATTTGATTATGTCAAAATATTTGCTAAACATTTACCTTTAATCAAATTTGTTGGATTTGTTTCAAGGTCATACTCTTTAATTTTTTCTATCCATTTTCCTCTTTTCCCATCTATATCAGGTTGATTTGGGACTTCTTTCACTGTGTTGATAGGAACATATGCAATTATTTTAGAATGAAGAACATAAACTCTAAAATACTTAAGAGATTTAACCAATGCATAAGCTTATTTTTCAATAATATTTCTTTTGAGTTCCGATTCTCTCAAACTTTTACTGAAAAATGCAATTGGTTGTTATTGTTTTTCCTCATTCCTTTCTAACAGAACTGCGGTAATGGTATTATCATAGGAAAAATAAAATATAAGAAACTCCTTTGGATAGTATTGACTTATAAACACTGTTGATTCTCCCAAATATTTCTTAATCTGATCAAATGAATATCTGGCCTCTAAATACGATTTAACCTCACCATCCTTTTTGAGCATATCAATTAAATCCTTTACTAATTTAGAAAAATTTGGAATGAACCTTCTCAAAAAATTAATTTTACCAAGAAAGGATCGAATCTCTTTCTTATTTCTTGGTAAGATGATAACCTTAATTTCCTCAACACGTTGAGGATCGATCTTTACTCCTTCCTTTGAGACAATGTGTCCAAGCAATTTTTCCTCCTGCATAGAAAAATGAGATTTCTTAGGATTCAATGACAAACCATATTTTTTACATTTAACAAAAGTTTTCCTAAGATGTTTTAAATGATCATCATCTGATTTAGAGAAAATAGTTAGATCATCTAGATAAATCACAATAAATTTGTCCTTTTCCCCAACAAATTCTATGTCCATCACTCTCTGAAATGTTTCTCTTGCATTCATCAAACCAAAGGGATTTTTTTCATACATAAAGGTCCCCCATGGTGTGGTAAATGAAGTCATATATTTGTCTTTCTCATGCATAACAATCTGGTTATAGCCTAAAAATACATCAATCATAGATATTATATTAGCTCCTACTACTTTTTTCAATACATGATCCAGTTTTGGAAGAGGATAGTTATCTTTCAATGAGGATTTGTTGAGATTCCTAAAATCAACACAGAGTCTTATTTCTCCATTCTTTTTCCTAACAGGTACTAAATTTGCAACCCAGGAAGAATCTCTAAGAGGAACTATGATTTTTGCATCTAATAACTTTTTAATCTCCTTTTCAATAACTGTGAAGATGATAAGATTTACCTGTCTTAATTTATGTTTGAATGGTTTAGATCCTACCTTCAGTGGAATTCTGTGTTGAGTTATGTTGGTATCATAAGTCTTCAGATCTTCATATGACCAGGAAAATACTTAAATAAATTCTTTGAATAAATCAATATACATGGCCTTTTGATCAGGAAACATAAGTTTTGAAAGTTTGATATCCTTTGGTTCTTGATCAGTCCCAATGTTATGGTCTTTTACCTGCTCTGCTTGAGGATGAATAGTCAATTTAACAACAACACCATCTTTATAAAATAACTTCTCTAGAGGAACCAATCCCTTTGGAATTTGGTTGTTTCTTAACACCATCTTTTTATGATTAGAAATCATATCTTGTAATTTAAGATAATAATGACTATTATAATTAATTTGCTCACTATATTTTTCATCTTCTTGATCAATATGGGTTGCAGAAAATTCATCAACCATTTCCAAAAATTTCTTAATTTGTTGATCATCTTCAAATACCTGTCAATGTTTGTCATTGTCAGGGATTGAAGGTGTGTATTTCATTTCCACTTCATATTTGTAATTGGGAATCCCGGGGGGGTCTAAAAGTACTTGTTTCTACTGCTAATGAATCAACTTGCTTATTTTCATGTCTAGGAATTGCATGGATATTAAATGTTAAGAAAAAAATTTTGATTAAGTCCTAAACAAAATTTATGTAAGTTCTCATCCTTGGGTGTTTAGTTTGATAAATTTTCTTAATCTATTTAAAAATTAATTCTACATCCCCATAGACAATTAGATTTACAATTTTCATTTTTCTAGTTGCTTCTAATCCTAACACTAGAGCTTCATATTCACAAACATTATTTTTTGGAATCTATTTCAAACTGTAGTCTAAAAGAAAATGGAAATATTTTTCCAAAAGGTGAAATTAGAAGTATACCTTCCCCAACACCTTCCCAAGAGGAGTCTCCATCAAAATACATTTTCCACATTCCCTCTTCAAGATTATTATTTTCACACAAAGAAATATTTACATTTTCTGTACAAAGTCATGGTTCATCATTTATAGATAAAATGAAACAACCCAAGTCTTGATCTTTTGGATAGATAGGATAATTATTAGGGTGATTGGAATCATTGGCAGTGTAAGAAATTTTGGTTTCCCTATAAAGTCACCTATTCTCTCCACCAAAAACTAGAATTGTGGCATATTTCATGTCCATTTGTAACGAGCTCCCTAATTTTCTTGCTCAAGATATGTATAAAAGAATTCCATAATTTACAGGCACATATGCCACAACTATATCAATCAAAACAATTTCTACATATATATGGGCTAAGTGAACTACAAGATCTTTTATCATCCCTAAACATCTATTTTTTCTTGCATCAAAAGAATACGTGTCATGATCTAGTCTTGTGATTTGTAAAACTAGCTTCTCCATAACTATTTTTGGCATTAAATTGTAAGAAACACTTGAATCTAGCATGAAATTGTGTAAAATATGTTCATGAACCATTAAGGAAATATAAAATGGTGCCATGGTTTCTCTTCTTTCCTCAATATGAGGACCAAAAATTATAGTGGGGCTTTCATCTTGTAGATTTAATGTATCATGTTGATTTTTTGCAATGGAACAATCAATCATTTTCAGAACATGTTAGCACCAAAAGTCACCTCTGGATTGCGGTAGAGGTAAGCCTAGTACCCATCAGGTTATATGTCATGGTTAATGGATTTAAAGAGGCCAAATGGGACAGACTCAAGAGAATATCGTTTTAACTCAGAAAACCAGGGCAGTATGCACAAGAAAATGAGGTCTTGATCAACTTCAGCCAGTAAGTTATAGTAAGGGTGAGTAGGAGGAATAAATTGAGGAGAATATGTAAATTTTTTCTCTGGACATCAGGTCTTCCAGCAACCTAAGGAGGAAAAAACTCTGAAAACAAGATCCTCTTGAATTCGGGGTTTCAAGAAACTAAAAATGCTATAATTACACTACAATCAAACAACCATTACATCACAATCACCACAATCCATGAAAATCCTTCGATCATGAACATTCAATATCATATACAGATAAGATGGAAATAGAAGTTGGCTTTCATTAAACAAGAAATATCATATCAAGTTACATAACCAAAGAGCTGGAGCTTCATTAAAACATTACAACACGAGAGATTAGCTCAACCATTGACCATAAACAAATATTAAAACTGAGTATATATACTCAAAATTGTTGCCACTACAAGGAGCGTGATCGGACCCCTGCATTCAAAGCTTCCAGTGGGTGCTTGCTCCATCAGATTGTGTGAGCATTCTTCTGTCAGACACGGGCTCATATCAGCATGGGTCTTGTAGGAAAATATGCTCGCAAGATTACCATGGGATGTCTATTCAGTCCCCATGGTCGGACCTTCCATACCTTCCATTTATGGAGTGAGCCGAGGTTTCAACCACCACTCCTTTGTTTTCATTAACTTCCTTCATCAGGATCGGGACGAGACTTAATGCCCAGGGATCTACCATGCGCTGCTAGCGACCCTTCTAGTCAACCCGACACCTTGAAACCATGATGGTCTCATTATTTAACTCACATGGGAATATCCGGCTTTTGGTGCAGGTCTCATGAAATTCACACTCTTTCCTTCGTGCTCACAAAGCTCTTGGTGCCAGCTTCTCCTTCACTGCATTTGTCTTGCATGCGACCTCGGGCCATGACCATGGGCCCAACTCATGGGCACATCGCGATTTTGCGTTTTGGGAACCTTCACATCACTTGAATACAATCTATCGATACCCGATATTGCAAAATTGACTGACTCGGATGGATGACTGGATCTTCTTTGCACTCGACGGCTGCGATTTCTTCCTCAAAACTCCACCTTCGCTGGCTCTACACTATGGGCACTAATCTTTCCTCTTGGACCCACTTCCATTGGACGTCGGGTTGTGACCATGGGCCCAACTCCTGGGTGCATCACGATTTCTCATTTTGGGGGTTTTCACATCTCATGACTACAATCTCCTGATACCCGATATTGTGAAATGGCCCTATTCAGATCGACAGTCAGATCTTCTATGCATCTGATGACCGTGATTGCTTCCTTGAAAGCCCGATTCACCAATCATGAGATGGATGCTTACCTTTTTCCTTGGGACCACCTCCTATGTTGCCTCAGGCTATGACCACGTGCCCAACTCCTATGTGCTTCAAAATTTCGCATTTCAGGAACTTGCGCCTTGCTCCATGCTGAAACCTCCGACTCATGAAATCACGATTTCTCTTATATTATTCCATGTTCCCTTCTAAATTGAACGATCCAGATCATTTTGCGAGTTTGGACTTCACGAGTTCTAACAACTCTTGCCTCTGCACTTCCTGAGTTCCGAAACCACAAAATGTTGATCTTTCATCATGTGCCCTTCCCAGCGCCAACAACTAGGATTGACCTCTTGACTTCAGACCTTTGTATAATGTTAAACTTCATGCAACTTTATGATCTCGATCACCAGAGGGTCGAAAATCTAAACTTCGAATGGAATCTCCTCTGCTGAAAACTAAACTTGCTTGCTTGCTTGATTTGAGTCCATATTAGACCGCTCTAAGTGTTGTGCTTTATGCTCATGGATGTGGCTTGTGTAAAATAAAAACTTGGACGACTGGCTAAGGGTTCGAGAAAATAGAATGATTAGTGACATAGGTAATGAAGATGAGTGCTTGAACAAAAAGGGGCAAACAAAACGAATTTTGCAGCTGAAGGGGAAAAATTAAAGACAAGGCCTACGAAAGAGAGAAGAACAGGGCATGGGCATAGACTCGGGTATAAACCACCAACTCACAGGACCCTGACAAGTTCATGTGATAACATTGGCTCCAAAGGGGATGGCATTATCCCTGCGATCTGCCAACAACAAGTAGTTCTAGTCTCCTTTTTCATTGGGCTATGGAGTCATGCTCAAAAAACATCCTGCTGAGGATTAAAAGAGAAAAAGCACACTATCCTAAAAATGAAAGAAAAATACATGGGCTCTGAAGGATTTTATTTATGTACATTCCTATACTAATTTATTTTTTACATAGTTCTAGGTGAAAGAAAACTTCTACCATAGCCATTCAAGTAACTTCCTAACTGGAAGCTCCTTCACTCTGTCTATAATTAGTAATAGATGATACAACCGTGACAACAGAGTAGTTACATCCTTCAACTTTCCTCCTAATGATGAGATTAGGATAAAGATGAGCGGCTTCAAAACATGAAGGAAATACAACTCCATGTATTCCTTCAAAGTCTCATAGGCCAAGCAAAAAACTCCAGAAAATTGATAACAAGCAACCTGCTCTGCCACACAACTTCTCACACATGGTTGAATATCTCTGGTAGGCACAGGTGGATGAGAGGCTGATGCAGGTTGATTGACCTCAAGAGACAGTTTCTCACTTATAGGCTCTAGACAGAAGATAAATTGTCCCTTCTGCTGCTCCTTTTCTTTTTTGTCTGCTCTAAAAAGATCTACTAGCTGAGAGCAAGAAGTCTCTTCATGTGTATCCAAGAATGGCTCTTTCTCTCTATCATGCTTCTCTTGGTAGGAGATTTAACTTTCATAAGAATATTGGAAGCCTATGATTTCTTCTTCTTAATACTCTTTAGGGGTAGGTGAGCGCATAACTCTTTGATCTTGCAAAGAGAAAAGAGAAATATCTTGATTCTTTTCTTCAACCATTTCTTCTTTTAAATATGAGATAGTAGGTGTACTAGGGGTGGAAAATAATGCATCCATAGTTATGCCATCATCAATGCTATCATCAATAATATGTGAAAGAACTTCTTCTTGGGAAATAGAGAGAGAAAACTTTTCATCTATATTTGCAAAATACTCACTTTCATCCTTGCTTTCTCTCTCAATCAGATCTTCACCAGAATCATCACACGAAGAACACTCTATCGTCTGCAGAATGTGGAGTGCAAACCTCTTACAACAGTCATCAAAAATAAGATGAGCCAGGTAAATACTCTTGTAATACAAATTAAAAGCATCGTGAAAATACTTCAAAGAATGGATACTAGTAGTAGGGAGAGATAGACACGATCCAAAAGCATATTCTTCTAAAGAAAAATTGAACATATTGATCTAGACATCCTCGTGAAAGAAGCCATGTTCAAGCATGAATACATGAAATTTTAATAAGTGCTCACCGCTATGGTCATGCTTTCTTCCTCTGAATCTCAGAAGATAATCATCCCATTCATTTATAGTCGACACTGGATGTGGATAACCAGATATGGCTAAGAAATTGAAAGGGGCAAAATTATGAGCCAATATAGTCGAGAGATGTGGCTCCTCCTTTTCTCCTTCATGGCTCTCCCCAGGATCAGTTTCACAATCACTATAAATAGGAACCATGGAAGAGCTCTTCTCTTTTTCGTCTTCGCTAGGATATTCATCAAATTTTGTTTGTTCTTGGTCAGTATCTGATATCACTTGTTCATCATAAGCAGGGATGTCAATAACATCTGTTTCTAGGACCGGAATATCCTCTACATTTTCTTCATAAGAGCGGTGAGAAAAATCTGCCTTTAATTCCTATATACTTGTAGAAAGTGATTGTATTAGTTCCATCATCTCCTCCAGGGGATGTCCCTCATCCTCACATCTTTCGCAAGAACGAACTATGTCCTAAACATCATCTTTATATTCCTCACAATAGTTATGACAGATTAACTCAGAGGAATAATACTTTTGGCAGTGCCTATTGAATGTTGCATGAAATTCCCTTGGGAGGAAATACTAGTAGGGGGTAAGGAATGATACCATTCATGAGAATCCCCTGCTAACGAGAACATGAACATTTTTAATAATACCTCCTCATGATGTAACTCCCACTGATGCATGAGTTCATGAAACTCATGGAGATGTTGAGTAGGGCTGTCCTCTTTATGCTCTCTAAATATGGGAAAATAATCGCCCCATTCATCCATAGTAGGGACAACATTAGGAAAACTAGAAAAAGAAGAAAAATCAAAAGGAGCAAACCTTCGATCCAGGATTTTGTCCATTTTGAACCAATGGAGTGGCCAATCAATTCTTTAATCATGGAGTCACCAGGTGAAAGATATGCAGTAAGAGTCTGTCTGGTATTTGTTCACCATCAAATACCAGATCTAATTGTTGTGTTCTCCCAAGGGCTACCAGGTGTAGTGAGAAGAAACCACACTGAAACAGTTGAGTTGAGACAGTGGATTCACCTCATTGGAGTCCCCGGGTGCAAGCACAATCTTCAAAGGTTCTGATTTCTGATGCACCTTTAGAATCAGAAGTTCGTTGTCGTTCTACCTAGGGAAATTCTTCAATTCATCCCTAGAAATGACACCAGAAAATGTTAGCACTAGAAGTCACCTCTGGATTGGGGCAGAGTTAATCCCAGTACCCATCAGTTTATATGTCATAGTTAATGGATTTAAATAGGTCAAATGGGGAAAAATCAAGAGAATATCATTTTAACTCAGAAAACTAGGGTAGTATGCAAAAGAAAATGAGGTCTTGCTAAAATTCAACCAGTAAGTTGTAGTAAGGGTGAGTAGGAGGAATAAATTAAGGAGAATATGTAAAGGTATGCTCTGGACATCAGGTCTTCCAGCAACCTAAGGAGGAAAAAACTTTGAAAACAAGATCCTCTTGAATTCAGGGTTTCAAGAAACTGAAAATGTTATAACTGCATTGCAATCAAACATCCATTACAACACAATCACCCCAATCCATGTGAATCCTTCGATCATGAACATCTAGTATCAGACATAGATAAGATGGAAATAGAAGCTGGATTTCATTAAATAAGAAATCTCATGTCAAGTTACATAACCAAAGAACCAGAGCTTCATTAAAACATTACAATACAGGATCTTAACTCAACCATCGACAATAACAAAATATAAAAATTGAGTATATATACTCAAAACTACTACAACTACCAGGAGTGTGATTGGACCCCTGCATTAAAAGATTCTAATTGGTGCCTTCTCCATTAGACTATATGGGCATTCTTCTGTCATACGCGAGCTCATATCAACATGGGTTTTGCAGAAAAATCTGATCGCATGAGTACCATGGGCTAACGGTTCAGTCCCCACAGACAAACCTTCCATACCTTCCATTTATGGAGTGAGCCTAGGTTTCAACCACCACTCCCTTTTTTTCATTAAATTTCTTCATCAGGATCAGGATGGGACTTAATGCCCAGGGATATACCATGCGTTGCTAGTGGCCCTTCTAGTCAACTTGACACCTTGAAACCATGCTGGTCTCTTTCTTTAACTCACACGAGCATCTTCAGATTTTGGTGTAGGTCTCATGAAATTCACACACTTTCCTTCACGTTCCCAAATATCCTTGTTCCATATTCTCCTTCACCACGTTTTTCCTGCATGCGACCTCGAGCCATGACCATGGGCCCAACTCTTGGGTGCATTGGGATTTATCATTTCGGGGGCCTTCACATCACTTGAATACAATCTCCTGATACCCGATAGTGCAAAATTGATTGACTCAGATGGACGACTAGATCTCCTTTGCACCCAACGGTTGTGATTTTTTCCTTAGAACTCCACCTTGGTCATCTCTATGCTATGGTCACCAACCTTTCCTCCTGGACCCACTTCCATATGACCTCGGGCTGTGACCATGGGCCCAAATCCTAGGTGCATCACAATTTCGTATTTCAAGGGTTTTCACATTGCATGACTACAATCTCCCGATACTCGATATTACGAAATGGCCCTATTCATATCGACGGTTGGATCTGCTATTCATCCAAGGACCATGATTTCTTCCTTGAAAACTTGAGTCACCAATCATGCGTTGGGTGCTTACCTTTTTCCTTGGGCCCACCTCCTATGTGGCCTCGGGCTGTGACCATGGGCCCAACTCCTGGGCGCTTTGCGATTTCGCATTTCGGGAACTTGCGCCTTGCTCCATGCTGAAACCTCTGACTCGTGAAATAACGATTTCTCGTATCTGCTACCATGTGCCCTTTTGAATTGAACGGTCTTGATCATTTCACGAGTTTGGACATCATGATTTCTAACAACTCTTGCCTCTGCACTTCCCGAGTTTCGAAACCACGAAATGTTGATCTTTCACCATGTGCCCTTCCTAGCACCAAAGGATAGGATTGACCTCATGACTTCAGACCTTTGTATGACGTTAAAATTCATGCAAATTTATGATCCTGATTGCCTGAGGGCCACAAATATGAACTTCAAATAGAATCTCCTCTGCTGAAAACTGAAATTTCTCGCTCGCTTGATTTGAGTCCATATTAGACCGCTCTAAGTGTTTCTCTTTGTGCTCATGGCTGCGACCTGCATAAAATAAAAACTTGGACGAATGGCTAAGGGTTCGAAAAACCAGACAGATCAATGACAAAGGTAACATAGATGAGTGGTTAAACAAAAAGGGGAAAACAAAATGACTTTGTTGGCTGAAGGGGAAAATTTAAAGACATGGACTGTGAAGGAGAGAAGAACAGGGCATGGGCATAGACTTGGGTATAAACCACCAACTCAAAGGACCCTGACAAGTTCATGTGATAACAAAACCTATTTTCTTATAGACACGAATTTTTTTTATTTATGACGAAGGGATAGGAATTTTGATCTTATTTAGTTCATTTTCCAGATTGAAAGAACTAATTTTCTTTGATTCTTTATGTTCTACATCTATTTTAATAGCTTCTTGTTGATCATATTTTTGTATTGAAATTGTAATATCCTTTCCCTTGTCTTTATTTTATGTTTTATATGACTAACCTTGATTATTAGTTTTAATTTAATATAGGTTTGCACTTGGTCTAAGGTCATATTTTTATGCAACTCATCCTGTAAAGAATATGAGAAAATCCTATATTGAGATGATGATGGGTAAGATTGGTTATTGTTATCATCCTCATTAAAATATGAATTGAAGGTTAGATATTTCTCATATTCATCCTGGGTCACATATACATCAGAAAGTTCACCCTCCATCATATTCATTTCCTCGTCGATATCTTCAATTTCATCTTCCCCAAAGTTATCAACCGAATTTTCATTCTTTATAGGGGCTTGTGTTTGTTGATCATCACTACTTATTTATCTTTGTAAAACTTGATGATGGTTAAAAGGCCTTCTAAAATTATTTGTATTTCTATTATCAGACCTTCTCCTCTTAGTTTCCATCCTATCTAGTTTACTTGATAAATCCTTAATGATTCTAGACATTTCTTCAATTGTATCCTCTTGATTTTTGTTAGTTCCAAATGTTCCAATTTGTTCATTTTGTTTTCTTTTATCCTATTCTATTGAATCACATCTAACACTATCCTTTCTTTAGGTAATCATATTATAATCTATTTCTACTGCATCATATTGCATATCAATTAAGGTAGTGGCTCTTCCTTCTCTAAGTAACAAGGAAAAATATGGATCAAAGGAACCAACAAATGTAATTTTTTTAGTTGGTTGTGATTTTTTGACATATATAGGGATATTATTATAAATTTTGTTAATTATTTTAATGAAATATGGAATATATTTATTATGTTCAGTAAATAAATACAAATGATCCTTCTTTTCTCCCCATTTCCTAAGAAAGTTGGTTCTAGTGCATCCCATGAGTCAATGGAGTTCAGAGGTAACCCCTTGAACCATTTCCTCACCTCACCTTCAAATGTTTGAAAACATGTCCTCATATACACATATTCATGCTTAAGACCTTAATTATCTATGAAATTATGAAAGGATGATAAATGTTCTAGGGATATGATCTCATATTCCCCATTAAATTTAGGCAAGAAATTCAGATAATTCTCAGGAAATTTGTGTAAATTCCTTGGGAGGTTTAAAAGGGAATATCTAGTAGCTTATTTATTAAAAAACCTTGGTGGGGGTGGTGGAGGAGGTGGTTGTTTTGGGGGAATATTTCCTACCATAACTAGATGATCAATTAACAACTGTCAATTTTATGGGGTAAGTAGATTAAATAATAATTTAAATTCTTCTTCTTTTAGAGAATCCTTTCGAAGAAATGTTTGGAGAATTTCTAAATTTTCCTCGTTAGGGGATAACAAAGGAAATATAAGGGATGTTATTGGAGAATTATGAGGGGATTATCTTAAGGAATTATGTGGGGAATTCTCCAGAGTTTCCTCTCGAGAATTTTCAGTAGAATATATTTGAGAGATAATAGTTGAATCTTTGAGGGAAAGTTCAATATAATTTTTAGGGAAAATTTCAATAGAATCAGATGTAGAAAATGTTAAAGGTAGTTTTAGAGAATTGGGAAGGGGTTCTTTGGGAGATGATGGAAGAGACCACTTGGGAGAAGTTGTAGGAAAATATTTTGAAGAATATTTTGAAATAATAGGAGATTTTCTTTTTTCTTTAGGATATGTGGAAGAAGATGAATGTTTAGCAGTAGAAGGTGTAGTATAAGGGACAATAGGTATTCGTTTATGATTTTCCTTAGAAAACAATTTCTCATAATATTCTATTGGTGTGTTTTTCTTTAGGTCTCGATTGGTCCTAGTGTTTTTATTTATTGATTCCAGGATTGAAAATGTGGAGTCGTCAAGTGAAATAATGTATCCTTCCTGACTCTTGTTCAACAAAAAAGAGTAGGTTTTCTTGTCATTCTACCTACGGAAAAATAAAATTTCTTTCATTCATTCCCTGACAATGGATCCAAAAGAATGTTGTAACCCTTGAAATGTTTATGGCTAGGAAACTATGCCAAGACATTCATTTACTATGATTGAATTTGATTAATTTGTCTGTCCTGAAACATAGTGGTTTTTTTGGGGGGGGGTGGGGTCTGTATTGCTATTATTTACATATTTAAAGATCAATATTTGAAGGAAAAATTTATATGTATCAGCCAAATGAATATTTAAATAATGAAAGAAGAAGAGAGAAAAACAAAGTTGAATGTAAAATAATGTATCTCTTAATAAATATTATTTTAACTTTCACACAAAATAAATAATAATAGAATATGCATCCAAACTAGATTATAAAATGAACAAAAAAGAATAATTCTTCATTATTCACTAGGTGAAATGAATGAAGTACATGTCTAATCAATAATCACAATATATCTTAGAAAGATGTAACTTTTAAAGATACCTTTGCAAATTTTTCATAGTAGTTTTTGTACTAATTTATCACAATCATGGAAACATATACATTCTAGAAGAATCTATGATAATGAAGAGAACATCAAGAAAATGAGCCACATGAATTGACACATATAAGTTTAAATATCTCAAAACTTACAAAATTTTATTAAAGATCTTATCTTTCTCGGGCCCAAAGAATCTCCTTCACATTGTGTTTTTCATAGATATTTATACAAATAAGGTTGTAACCAAAATGGTTATTTGATCCCTTTTCCTAGCTTTTCAAATACAACAATATCTTTGAATTCTAGAAAATAGGACGGTTGGAGAAAACAACTCCTAATTTTATTCAATTGCCTTGGTTTTTGGAACACTGAGGGGGGGGGGGGAATCAATATGATCACTTTTACCACTTTTAACCATAATATAAAATTCAAATTAATCATCAATATATCATCAATGTATCATCTATGATTGCATCCAATATATCATGAGCATATAAACATAAGAAACATCATATCAACAACATCACATCAAATACACAATACACTAGAATTTACGTGGAAACACAAATGGGAGAAAACCACAAAATGATTTCTTATATATTTTGAAGAATAGATTCATTGGAAGCACTAACTTTCCAATTCTGTAACTGCAACTTGAAGGAGGATACGAACCCCTATTTACAAGCTCCAACCTAAAGGAAGCTACAACTCCCTGAATTCTCTAGATATATATAGAAGGAGGATACAACCCCTTGATTTTTAGGCTCCAACCTGAAGGAAGCTCCAACTCCTTGTGTTCTCTAGATCCAACCAGAAGAAGGCTACAACCCCCTTATTCTTATGCTCCAACTTGAAGGAAGCTCCAACTCCCTAAGTTCTCTGGCACCAACTGGAAGGAGGATACAACCCCTTTTACTTTCCCCGTCCTACCACCCTGAAATATAAATGTAGACCAACTTTCACTACCCCAATCACTGCCATTGTCACTATATCCAACCTGTCATTGTGTCCAATCTGGCAATGTCACTGATATACCATCATCAACCATATCCATTCACATGTATACAAAAACCATCACCAAACCATTTAAATCACTCATCAACCATGTACATCAATCTGTACCATACCATGTACATCAACCATCAACCTATGCCAACCATGAATTAACCATGCATATCAACCTATACTATACCATGCATCAATAATGCACCAACAACTGCACCATATCATGCATTAACCATGCACCAAAACCTGTACTAAGCCGTGCATCAACAATGCACCATATCATAAGATATCATCAATGAAGTGCCTCAAGAATAAAAAATATAGCCACAATAACAAGATACCAATATATCCAATATGTTCTACTAATGAATGTACCATAACATCATTAAGGTGTATCTCAATATGTACCAACCTCACCAAGACATGCACTTCATACATGTACCAAGAATATGCCTCACACCATGCACCAAAGATGTGCCTCAAACATATACCAATGCCTCAACAAAATACCAAAGATATTACCATCACATTATCAACATGTAACTAAGATGTACCTAAAACCATGTGCCTCAAGTATGCTCCAACAACCATAAACCATATACCAAGAGATACCATCAAACATGTGCCATATCACTCATGTACCATATCTTCAAAGTATCCAATATGTGCCTCTAACAATGTGTCATACCATAACCAAGGTGTACCATGCACAATCACTACTATGAAATGCCTCAAGCATGTACCATAACAACATAAGAATAAGCCTTAAAACTAACGCATAAGAATATCTTTGATCCTGTAGACACCTTGTTGTATTAGATAACAAATGAGTAAACCAACTTGGGCATAAATAACATGGTACAAGCATCACTTATCAACCTTTCACAAGCCTTTTCATAAATCTGTGACTTGTTCCTCTATTGCCTGTGGATATCAACACTTTTCTCCACTACAACCCACATACATACATGGTCTGTTGACCTGTAACCCATATATACCTCAGAAACTAGGGTTACTCACATTTTTTTCTACTCCAAAACTTTCACTTTCAACCTTCCTTCGCAACCTCAAAATTACTACCTCATATTCGACCTTAGATTTCCCAATAAAAATATAAACCATATCACTTACTCATTTAGATATATTCAATAAAATGTGTGTGTGAATGTACTTATGAGAGAATCCTTGAGTTGTATTTATGTTTTTTCTAAGTAACCTCTTTTCTTACTTTGGGGGTTTCTTGTTACAACCACCTAACCCTTTCATTATTGACTTGTAACCAACTAGGGGATTCCAAATTCATGAGGGCATATATCCCTAACCATGAGGAACAACGTGGCGTACCACTTATCACTGAAAATGGTATGATGAGGACTATCCATCCATGAGTGAGTTACTTTCATTTAAACTGTCCTCCATGACATTTTTCCTTGATCAAATTTGGGTCCCATGACCTCACCTTTGGGGCTTCATGTAGACTTCATCAAATGCACCTGTCACAAATTTTGACATAAACCACTCTTGTTGACATCAATGACAACTAACTCACCATCAATATTGATCACAAATCTAGGGTATCTTGAACACTCCAAGGGTTGAAATCAATGACAACCAATTATCCAACAATATCCCCTTTTGGCATTGATGTAAACACCAACATTGATGGAAACACTCATAATCTAATACTCGTGCCCCCATGTGACCATATTGCCTCATCAATGTCTCTCTCAATGTTTCTCTCCCCCTTTGAAATCAATGGAAAATGGTATCTCTCCTTGGGGATGATCCCCTTATCTTCATGCTTTTGTTCTTTCTCTTCACATGTTTCTTTCCAAGCTCCTCTTCTTGTTGATATCAATAAAGAGTGACCCCCCCTGATATTAAACCTTTTTTGAACAATCCTTCTCTGACTTCATGTGCTTGACACTTTCTCTTCTGATATTTCTCTTTCTCTCCTTTTGACATCATGGTAAAAAGGATAACTCCCCATATAGACATGTCTCTCATTTTTGCATGATTCTTATATTTCTTTCTTGATCTCTTTCTTTGACGATTTATATCCCATTGACTTCTATGAAATATGTAGAATAATATGGGACTTCTTGCACACTCTTTATTTCCTCTCTTCCAATGCTACTTATTATCCAATGCTACTTCCTCTTGTATCTCTTTGACATATATAAAAATAATTCAAAATTTCTTCAATTTAAATCTTCATGGACTATTATGTTCACTTTTTAGACATCAATGACCATATTGTTCAACAATGTCCCTCTAATGATATAATTTATGTTGAAGGTTTTTCTTTCCCTATTTTGCTATGCCTTTCATTGCTTGTAAATTGATTCCACTTTTCCACTGATTCCACTGATTCTGATTGTAAATATGTTATTTCATATATTTTTTTAGTCCTACTAATGATATCATAAATCCATATCTATCCATATGTCATAAATTTTCCATAACTCTACTACTCAAATTTCCACAATGATGACCCATTTGTCACTGTACTAACATGAAGAATTCTTTGTTTTAACTGATCATCCCATATTCCTGTTTCTCATACTCAATCAAATATGTCCACTGATATGAATATATCCCTTATTGGAAAGTGTGTCAATGATATTCCTCTAATATACGCATGGGAACACTTCTTCTCAATCAACCAATCTGTCATTATATTATGTTCTTCTACTATATGACTGCTCTGAATCCATCTATGCAAACACTTCAAACTCCTTCAAGTATGGTTCTCTAATATGTAGTGACTACTGCATAGTCTCCCTCTATTCAATATTCATATTTATTGGGATTCTCTAAGCCATATGACTTAGAAAAATACCTTCTCTGATGCAGAGTAATCTTCCTCTTTGCATGTGGATTCATCATTTTCTTTTTCATCCTCTTCCTAAATTCTGACATTCGTTTCATTTTCTTCCTGAATTCTGAATTCATCCTCTTCCTCGATTCTGAAAAATTCCTCTTGGCCTGTTAATTTATTATGATCTTGTGTTGTTCTAAATCTTGTGAGTATGATCTCTGGGACCTAGTCTTCATTCACCTTCTCTTCTTGTTTTTCATTTCTTCTCCAAACTTTCATGTATATGACATTAGTGTTTTCCTTCATGGGAGGCTCTATCATGCTTCTAAAATTTTGAGCTACATGTCCATAGTTGTGGCATTTGTAACATTCAATATTATGTGGAGACACATAAGCATTTCTTTCTTGAACATTTATTCCATACGCCCTACAATATACAACTTTATGTCCAAAGTTAGTACAATTTAAAAAATGACCATAAAATAAATTTACATACCTAGGAGTGGATGATCTTCTTTATGGTGTAGTCCTTTTGAATTCCTACCTTCATTGATCATGATCTTCTATTATATGGTTTCCTTCATTATGATTGAAGCTTCTTTGATGCCTGAATGTGGAAGGTCTTATGTATTCATTCCTTTATGATTCTTGTTGACCATGATTCCTTCCTTTGAGAACTTCTGCATAACTCTTTTGTTTTGTTTCTTTTGTCATGGAGCTTTAACCTTCCTCAAAATCAACATTCTTGTATCCTAGTCCATATTTGTCACTGTATGGACTTTGAGTGTTGAGAATGTTTTATAACACTTGAGAAATTTTCAAGTTCTTTTTAAGCTTGTTGACTTTAACTCTCAATGTCACGATTTCCTTTTTCAATATTCTCACACTCTTTTTATTTCTTTATCATCTATATGTGCATTACTTCTTTCTTTCTCTTTCCTTATTCAAGTTGGTTTTTCAATGAGATGTTTTATTCTTTGAATGATTTTTTTTCTTCCTTTTTCTCTTTAGATCAATTAAAGCACTGATTAATTCTTCCTCAAGATCCATTACACATTCTTCTTCACTTTCAAGAGTTTTTTTCTTATTTTCCATAGCCATAAAGAAAACTTTCTCCGAGTCACTATTTCTTTCATCATCTTCATCAAATGAAGAACTGTCTTCTCTTGAGTAGATATTTTTCTTGAAGACTTTCCTTTTATCTCTTTTCTCTTTTCTGTTTTGATATTTCTTTTCTTTCTTGGGATCTTCTTCTTCATCACTATATGGGTTCTTAGCATAAAGAAACTTATTTGCAAAATGACCAATTTTATCACAATTAAAACATTTGAATGGAAGCATACATTTGTACTTGTCAGTTCCTTTCTTCCACTTCCTTATGCAGTTGGATATTTCTTCATCCTCATCTCTACAACTGCAATTTAACTTTGAATTTTGCTTTTTTTGCTTCTTTGTCTTCTTGGATGCTTTGAACGCTTCTTCCTTCATGTCTGCGTTCTCTTTTTCTATCCTAATTTCATAAGTTGTGTAGCTCGTACATGATTAAACTATCAAGATATGTTCCTTCTTCCATGGTTGATATATTAGGATCAAATCTCATAGGTAGAGATATTAGAACCTTTTGAATGACCATTGATTCATGAACTTCTTCTCCTAGTCCTCTAATAGTATTCACTATTTCGTCAAATCACAAAAATTAGGTTTCAATGTCTTCATATTCCTTCATATTCAATTTCTCAACTTAGCTCTAAGGGTTTGAAGCTTATATCCCTTGACTTTGGTATCTCCTTCCTAAATATTTTGAAGTTTATCCCAAATATCCTTTGGGATCTTTCAATGCATAACTTTGACAAATACTGAATCATCCAGACTGCTCAGAATGGTGCCTTTAGCCTTTGAATTGTTTTCACCAAGTTTATTTCCATATTTTTCATTTGGGGGAGTGGATGGAACTACATATCTGTCTACAAATGACTTCCAAACATCAAATTCTCATGCCTGTAAAAAAGGTTTGCATCCTTTTATTAAAAAATGCATAGTTCTAACCATCAAACCTTGGTGCTAAAATCTTAGTGTATTGCATGATCTCCTTACAATGGTTAAACCATTTCTTGAAAGAATTTCTCTGATACCAATTGTTGGAATAATCAAAGCGAGGGTAAATCAATATGAACACTTTTTTCCACTTTTAACCACAATATATAAACTTCAACTTAATCAATAATATATCATCTATGATTGCATCCAATATATCATGAGCATATAAAAATAAACAACATCACATCAAATACAAAGTACACTAGAATTTACGTGGAAACCCAAATGGGGGAAAACATGGATTTATCTCTTATATATTGTCAATAATACATTCATTGGAAGCACCAATGTTTGAATCCTCCAATTGCAACTGGGAGGCTATGACCCCCTATTTACATGCTCCAACCTAAAGGAATCTACAACTCAATGAATTTTATGGATCCAACCAGAAAGAGACTACAACCCCCTGATTCTCAAGCTCCAACTCGTTGTCTTCTCCAGATCCAACTGAGAGGAGGCTACAACCCCCTTTCCTTACCTCATCCTTTCGCCTTGAAATATAAATGTAGACCAATTGTCACTGTTATCCCCATTTTGTGGATAACTAAGGATATTATGTCTCAAGGCCCTTAGGTTGCATATATGGAGTGTCGAGAGACTACATGACCAAAAATACCCTTTGCACAGATGGAAAACCCACTCACCACCATAGATGGTCACAGTTTTGCAGACGAAATCCACCACACCAGCTAGCTTCTGAAAGGTAGTGGGCCTTGCTCCATGAGGTACAAGTTAGTATTATGGTAAGAACCATTTCAATATTTAATCCATTTGATTATGTAGTATCTTATATTTCTCTAGATTTCATGATATATGCTTGGAAATTGTGCCTTTTTCCCTACTTCACCTTGGTGGTTGACATTGTACCCTAGAAAGTGGTCTTCCTTGGGAATGGGTTTGCTACTAGGAACTCCCTTAATAAGCCATTGTACCATTCCCAACCATACTTACCACTTTCCATCATTATTCCCCTCCATTTCCTTATCTATTGGGATTTTAGGGTGTATTTACCCAAGAAGGGGTTGTCCCTCATTCTATGGGAAGAAGGGATTGATGTTGGGTAAAAAATAAAATCCTTGTAATAAGCCTTCCAGATGCTTTGCCCAAGGATCACCTAAGAAAACAATGAAACACTTGTCTTTGATTAAAGGGGATCCACAATATAATAAATAATTCTTAAAAGGTTAGTTGAAGGATAGGAGGTCTCATCACAAACTAACCTATCACGTCACCAAACCAAGGTAATTTCTCTCAGTTGGATGGATGAGAGAAAGGGGGTCTCATCACAAGCCAACCTTCTCATTTCCACTAGGTGTTTATGGGTGACATTTCCATCATCTGGTCACCATGCCAGGGAATATACCTTCAATCTCTCCTTATGCTATATTGAAAGAAAATACAAAGAAATGAATATAAAAGAAAAATGATGGGATTGGAAAAATTGCATTGCGGATGAAGGTACCACACACCCTCTACAAAGGCACCCTGTTGACGGGCGAAATTGAACGTCCATCAACTAGAAGAGTGGATCCGGTCCGAGGTTGTCTAAATAACCCAAGCCATTTGGGGTAACCCACCTTGACAGGTTTAGTGGCTCCGTTAGCCGATCTAAGTCCTAAGAAAACAAAAAGAAAACTACTCTAAATTAACTAATCTAAATGAAAAATAACAATTAAAAAAAACTAATAAAAAAATCTAAACTATTATATATACAATTTACTATCTAATACTACAATAATTCTATGAAATTTAACATTCAACTATCAACTGATTCAAATCTTAATCACAAATGTACAATATTTATAAATTATAGATATAGAAGAAAACCTGCAAAAAATCAATTGCAAACTGTCCTAAGACAGCAAAACTGTTTCTTGATTTTATAGTTTTATGATAAAGAAATAGAATAAAAACTAACTATCTAAGCTAAGCAACTCAAACACTAACTCTAACTATGTATCTAA
>JZKD02S0742087.1:832360-875045 GCA_000966675.3 Picea glauca
ATCCTTGTGGGAGTTATCAAAACAGTTTACACAAATCTGGGAAAATATCCCAAGTCTCTATTTCTAACTCAAACTAACAACTTAAAAATAAAAACTATATCACACAAATATCTCCCATATTGTCACAGGATTCCCAAATTGATCATTGCAATTCGTATGTACCTGAACAAGGACAAGAATAGACAATATTAGAGGATATTTTATTGATAAAATTGATAAAAATCTAATTTCTAAGACTAGCTAAAGAATCTTGCGATTTTATAGCTGGTCTAAATTGAACACAGAATCATATTAAAACCAATTCAAAACTCAAAGAATTAAATTCAAACTATTAAACAAGTATCTAATTGATATTTGAAAACCAACGAATCATTCAAATAAAAAACCGTTATGCTAATTTGAGAGAAAACAAGATTATGATCAATCGAATGATTACAGAGATACATGTACTCTGTTCCATTTGTTATCACAGTTTCAGGTAAACAGAATCACATTAGATACTTGACAGCAATGAAATTGTTTTCATAAACTAATTGAAATCGACACAAATAGTTGCTTCAACCATCAACAAAATCATTGTCGAATCCAAACGAAATCAACAGGATCATTTTTCAAATTGATATAACTGTATTAACATATACAAATGACCATGCTATTTCCAAACCATATGAAAACTTGTATGTAAATTGAAACAAATGAAATCGTAAATGAATTAATCAGTTGATAACAGGATATATGGGATTTGTCAAAGGTTTGTCATTGCCAATTAGAAGCGGACAGAATCAAATGAGAGTCAACAAAATCATTACTTGAATCAATTTCAAAATGAACTATTAGCCGAGTTTTCATATCAATTCAACAGAGACAAAATCGTTTTTGAAAATCAAAACCAACAAAGCATCATCAAATCTATTTTTTGATATCAATCTAACCCAATGCAGGCAATTGTGCTAACTCAAGACACGCAGCAATCAAAAGAATCGAAACAGTTGGTGTTTGACACAGTTGTTATGAATCAACACAACTCCAGGATTTTAGCGAATAGAACTTTTGCACAGGTCCAATGTAACCAGAACCCAAACGAAAATATCGATTCAATACAAAACAGATTCGTTCCTGGCTAATCAAAGTCAACAGTGTTATTAGATTACATCGTATTTGTCAACCCAGTCACTAATAATGACGCATAACACATATAGAGGATCATACCAATTCAAACCCATGAAATCGTTCCAAAATCAAACCATAAGAACTAAATCAGAGCCGATAGAATCCAACCACAACGAAATCATATCAAATCAAAACATAGTCGTGCTCTGATTTTAGCACAAAATCTCTTATACAGGTCAGATGCCATCAAAACGAAAACAAATCCCATTGATCACATTAATTCAAACCAACAGAATTTTTCTAAGGCGAACCATACCAAGTCAAAACCAATCAATCACTTCTACTAAGATGGGCATGACAAAATCGCATACCAAAATCATAACTACATTTGATTTTAGCAGAAAGAATCTAGTGTACAGGATCCATAACATAACCTTTTTTGACAATCAAACTATGAAAGAATCATTCTGAATAATGAACAGAACTAATCGAAACTCAAAACCGATTCATTATATTAATCCAAGCAATTCATAAAATGAAATTGATATTGAAATTCATACCTTTATATTCAGAAAACAACTCGGTCATGATAATTTGGAATTGATGAAGGTTGTTGCCGATTCGACATTCCTAAAAATGATCAAACCAGTGATTTTCTGCTTCTTGTCATTAGCTTGAAGCTTGTCCCTTTCTCTCGACAACACTGTAACTTGGTTCTCTAAACATTTGATCTTCGATTGTAATAAGGGAACGTCGGCATAGTAGCGCTCAAGCCACACATTACATTGGATACATGATGTTTTTTCATGCTTTGAAATTGTAGGCAAGGGTTTGTTTAAATCACCAAGGGTTTCATTATGAATCTTGATTCCTAGGTAGTTAGGATTGTTCTTTAGGCATGGGGGAAAATTAGAAACATAGTCATAGGGTGGTTCGGAGCATAGGCCTTGGGAATAGGGATACTCTTCAACTAGGAAGTGCTCGATATTGGAGTCCGAGTCCTCGCTCAGAACTATGGGCTTTTGATCGAGGTTTGGCTTAGGTTTATTCTAGGCAAGTCTCGATATAAATCGAGCATTCGTTTTACCCTTGCTATTGACAGTAGGGTTACCCTTGACTTTCTTACTTACATGCTTCTTTATAGCCTCCACCTTGTCTGTTATAATGTCTGGTAGGTCGATATCAGGGCCAACCAAGGGTTTGGGAGAGGGAAGAAGGACATGGAATGGCATGGGTGGCTTGACCATAGTCTCACTGACCACAAACTTGTCGATTTGGATAGACTCTGAATCAACAAAGCCATTTTGAGAGAGAAAATCTTGCCAATTATCGTCATGAAGGTTTAAATGGTGAACGACGATGAGTCTAATCAAGCCATGGTGAAACAAGATGCTATCAGCCTTCTCATGTTTGAACCTCTTAGCCATTTTGTAAAGACTACGCAGGAAGTAAAATGGCATGTTCAATGTATAGCTCGTGAAATTCATCAATAGTTGAAGGTGATAAAGAAAAACCAATCCATACCGACCCTCACGGGTCACAAATTGTTTAACCATTATCAAAAGATCATGCCACCTGGGTTTAAGTGTGGAAATAGGCATACCTTTGTCACAGGATGTGACCTTTCGTGATACGAATAGAAAAGGGCACGGCACCTCATCAACTTTGAAGTTCTTAAACCATCGATGGCCTGTGGCTGCTAGTCCTGTGGCAAAGCTTATGAATTCTTCATTGAGTTCAAGTTGAATGCACCTACTTTAGCCCTACCCCCATCAAAGGTAAGGGCGAATTGATTTGCAACAAATAGATTGAAACCCTCGAACCTCTATACAAACGTGAGCCAACCACTATCCTCTAAATCCTTACGGGCGTTATCGAACAGTAACAGAGCTTGACTACTGTTCGGCTCTATTCGCACCACCGGTGCCATAGACAGGAGCACACGGTGAGCGATGTGAACGGGCCAGGGTTTGAATCACAACATACGCAGGGGAAAAACGCTCACAAGCTTACTCGAAACTAGCAAAGGTGAAACAGGGATAGGGGAAGACATTAATGACATATCATGCGAAGGTGGTGGAGCTAGTTCATTACATGAAAAACAGTCATATCTACAGTACAATCGGCAGCGCAAATAGCTATTCAACCCACTATTGTATAAGTTAACAATTATGCCATTCAATCAACCAATGAAATCAATGGTAAGTGGATTAAACATTCGCGCGAGCAATAGTTATAGTTTCAAAACCAAAAAAATGAATCGAAACCAATACTAAGGGTTTGATTATGTGACATGTGTTGTATAGAACAATTTATACCAAGAGTTTAACCACAACACCAATGTGTTTTCATGAAACCAATGATCAAGTGAATCGATCAAAGAACATATAAATCCAATCACCAATGCATCACAAACTCAATCACTCATGAAGCGAAACTGTATAATCAATCAAAGAATGCCAAATGAGTACAGGTCAAAGGGTCTTGCCAACTGTATAATGATAAATAAACTGGAAACGCAATGAGCATCTAGACAAGAGTGATCATAACAATACAATGACGATTTTAATATGACTTCGAAAACCAACGTTTTCACACTTACAGTCATGAAAACGAGAACCAAGGTAAGTGTGCAAACGCATATAAAACAATAGTGTCGTTTTATTGGAAAGGTTGCGACAAAATCGAAGTTTGCAAAACACTAGTGTAGGCAGCTTATAAGAACAGTAGAAAAATGTCAATTGGCTGCCAACACACCCATGAATGAGATACTACAACCCCGTGTATGTCATTATCCCTATTCCCATTGAGTCTTGACCCCAACCAGCTCATCCACTTTACATGGATTAGAGAGTGACCTCTTGGAATCTCACCTTGACCTAGGGAAAGATCTACCCAACAGGACACCTCGTCAACCCTCCCATATTCAAGCTTGACAAGTCGCATAGTGTCTTTGAGAAATTAATTGTTTGATATAGTGATCTTTGATGCACATTATTAGATGGATTATTTATTGATTGGATTCACTTATCATGATGTTATGAATTGAGATCCTTGGAGGGTGTTCTCATTTGTCTTTGTAGGACCTAGTTGGTGGACAGTTTTGGGAGAACAAGCCTAGCTTGGGCTTCCATGGGGCTACAAGTCCATAGGTTGGATTGCAGGGGCCCACATGCCAGATAAGAGAGATCATACTTGGAAGGCCTTAATGATGACTTGGATGACATATCCCAGCCCTCACTTTCCAAATGATTAACCTAGGAGGGGGAAAACGTCCTATTTTTGAGCTTGGTGTCATGCTTGGGAACTAGGGCATGGTGGTGAGGTGCCACTCATTTGACACATGGATTTTTTGAGGATAAGAGGGTATTCACCATGATGAGAGTGCTTAGATTCGTGAATGTGGCCTTTGGAGGCCTACCCATGCTTCTCCAACACCAATGATTTCCTTAAAGTGGAAAAACGTCCCCTAAAGGGGAGACATCCTTCTAAAATTAGGGGTTTCTTATGTGCAAAAGTTAATTTTAAATGAATTACTTTGTAAAAGGGGGAATGATTAGGGTTGTTGACCCTTAATATTGTGTTTTACCCTTTAATTTATGGATAAGTCACCTTGGTGACATTTGTATAAATAAGAGATCATAAGATCTCATTTTAACATATCTCTTCCTCATTGTGGGAAGTATTGGTCTAAAATGTTTGCTATATTTGGGAAGATTGTCTCTTTTAGCTCTTGTTTATGGTTATCTCTTGATGTTATGGTTGGTGGGAGTGATGCACTAGCCTTGGAAGGCTTATCTCTTTCTATTGTGGTGGATTATCTTGGCATTTTTCCTTGAATTGGTATGGTTTTTATTCTCATGCTATCATTTGTTTCAAGTCAAGGTTATTGTGTTAGGAACTAGGTGGGAATCATTAGGGAATACACCCCCACCATAGTATTTATCACTTTATGCTTCATATTATTTCTTTAACAAGGGTTTTCTAAGAGAAGTATAAGGGAATACACCCTTTTAGCTTAAACCCTAGCTAGAGAAACTTGCCTTGGGAAGTAAAATGGATTACACCCCCAAGGAGGTAGCTTCTCCAAATATTTATTTTCATTACCCCATTAACCCAATAATTAATAGCACTAGTCATTTATTAATGCATTGGAGAAATAAAATATTGCATTGGGAAACATGATTTTTCGGTCATTTTTACTTCTTGCAAAGTGGATTGTATTCTGTGTGCCTTGGGGAACCTCACAACCACTAGGGCATCCCCCTCAAGGGGATACTTCTTGCTTTTGTTAAAAAATTTCATCTTCAACCATTAGGGCTGCAGAAACCCTAACTCATTTGCTTGAATAACTCTCTTATCAACCATTGGAGTTTGCTCAAAGTTTGCACACTTACTCTTCTTGATCTAGTGCACATTTTGGCAAAGTTTGAGGGGATTTTAGTGGATTAATTTTTTTTTGTAATTAATTAAATTTTACATCCATAAGTCTGATATAATTTGTTGTAGACAAGTGTTTACAATAGCTTTATCCTTTGTGCTAGAATATTGGCTTTTCATCTTGAGTTTATCTAGTCGCTAAATGGTCTTTCTCTTGTATTTTCTACTTGATATATAACACTTATTGAGAAGATTATAGTACGATTTACTTGCTGATATATATTTTTATCTATTCCTGAAAATTATGGATAGAAAGATTAACTTTCTGATCCAACAAACATACATCATTGCAAAGTGGTTTTTCTTGTGTCTCGGGCAGGTATTTCACCACTTACAGGTTACTCGACATACCTGGAAACCCTTGGACCTTCCCAAGACTTAATTCCACACATTTCACTCCACTTATAATTGACCTCTAGGGGATTCACTTCCATTTCTCTCCATATCCATCTCAATCCCCCTAGGGTCACTGGGATCTCCTCCTTAGAGTGACGTAGTCACCCCAGAAGTGTGAGACCTACATCGAGGTGACATTGGGTGTAGGATTCCCAAGTTGTAGCACTTTCTTTGTGGTTGGGTCGGGATCTTCACAACCTAAAACTTGCGCTATAACATTTTGGTGCTACTACCGGGGAAGATTTCGAATCTTCTTCATACCCTAATGACACTTTGATAAGCTATCCCAAAGCATTTACCTTAGCTTTTCTGGTGACTCCACCCGATGAATGTACCCTTTCGATCTTTCTTGATGAGTTCACTTTGAAACTCATTTGGCGACTCCACCTTCTCAAAATCATTCTTTCCCCAAACCATTTCCCCCAGTTTTATATTTCAATAAAGATAAAGATATATTTGACTCAGTTTTATCTTTCGACCCTTTCAAGTTACACCATCAAGAAACCTAGAATTTTAGGGATTTAGTAGACCATTATCATGCTTGGGAATCTGATCTAGCGAAATTTGTAGTACCCCAAGTGTATCATTTCCCCGAGTTCTTGGTTTGGTGCGCCTCGAACTATATTCCTTCCAAGAGAACCATAATCTCCAAAATTGGGTATGTGCTTAACGAAATAACTCCTCAGTCTATTTCTGAAATGCTAAGATGGCCACTAAACACTGAAAGTGAAATATTAAATGAAATTGTGTTGGCCAAATGTTTCATAGAACTAAAACCTCAAGAGAGAGTTGCCCTTTTATAGACATATTTGTGAAAAAATCTTGATGTTTCTATGGACAATGTTGTTCTTGAATCTAGCTTCTTTCCTGAAATTCCAAGACAAATTATCTCTATGATTTCTATGATTTTAGGAAATGATAGCGATCTTGTGGTGGATGAGTTCGTGTTAGGAAATATTATATCATTTTTTCCATTTACAGTCAAACCCTTAACCAAATTCAATTATGCCCAATTCTTAGCTGATCAAATTCATCATCAACTGCCATAGTTTGAAACTCTTAGGAATTTCATATATCAATCCTACCTTGTTCACCTCTTCCTATTTTCTCAAGCCTTTCATTTTTTACATGTTGGACTAAAAGTTGAAGATGAAATTGGAAATCCAGTGTCAGTTATTCATAGGACATATATGATTAAAAAGAAGACTTTGAATGTTGGCTTCTCAGAATATATTGACCAGTTCATGTCAAAATCCTACCAGATCATACATGACAAAATTCCTCCTAGAATATTTCTAGAATGTAAAACGTTATGGAAATTGAGTCCAAACAATAGAGTGGGAGATTGGTACATCTTTGAGAATTACACTGAAATCAGAGTCTATGGTTCTAAACTTCGACCTTTTCTCTTACCTATTTTCTTAAATCCCAAAATATTTTCACTAGAGTACATTATAAAAATATTAAATTCAGATGACATTCATTTTGTATCAAGGAAACACAATGCTAGATTTAAATTAAAGAAAGAGGTAGGACCCTTTATTGTCAATACCAGATTAGAATTGCAGTTTATAGAAAAAATTCTCTCAACTGTGGGATTTCAACAGGGAGAGGTATGGATGTATGACCCTCATTCAGTGATTTCCTCAAAAAAAATATCACATGGACAAGCTCCTTATCAACATCAGTACAAAGAACAAGTGGAGCTACTAGAAAACAAGAACAATTGGGAAGTGTTGGGTGCACCGTTTCCATTTTGGTCCACATTTGTGCATGCACTAACCTTATTAACGCTAGGGAGATTTATACCCAAGGTTCATCTAGAGCATGTCCAAAAAAACCTCAAAGCATTGGCATATAAATCCTTGGCCAAGGTCAAGAAAGGCCTCACCCAATACGTAGACATTATCGTAGAGACCACAAGGTCTTGTGTCAAATATGGACGATTAAACATATGAACCCTTACTACAATTGGCACCCATATAACTTTTTAGCACAAAATTTTACATTATCAAATTTTCCAAACTCCTTGATATATTTTTTTACCAAAATTCACTAATTTCCCACCTCCTCAAAGCTTCATTTCCGAGACATCACCAATCTCAAAATTATCAATTTGACGAAGTATCGTAATTTCCCTTGGTTTGAAATTCCCTAATCAATTTGATTATTTTGTTTAAAAGTGTTAAATTTATCGTCTTTCCAAACCTTCATCTGGTCTTATTTCTCGATGTATGATTAGTTTTCAATAATTTATATACACCCCTTGACCTTGTCTCTAATTGGAAAATAAAATTATTATTCTAGACTCATTTATATCATTATAAATGATTTTAGTTAATAATTTTATTTAAACTATTGTTTATCTTGGAAAATAAAAAAAAATTGTCTTTTAACCCAATCCATCAATTTTTAATCAAATCATTTAAACTCTTGAACTATCCAAATGCAAGACAACCATCAAATACTAGTCATAAGCCAAGGGAGTTCCAAAGAGAACACTCATTGTTAGAGTTCATGGATCCAACACTTTTACACTACGCGTCAAGGAGTCTTTGAGGCAGTGTAATATAAAAACACTTGTAGTATTGTTTTCCTCATGTAGGTGGGATATATCTCATGGATGAAACAAAAAAAAGGGCACCCAACATTCAATTATTGGTAGCATCATGCATGGCTTGTGTAGCTATGTAGAAGGATTTGAAGAACAAGCTTCTATAAAACCCCAAGGACTTGTAATGATGCCTTCATATGTTCCCTTCATGGGTGATTTATCCTTGAGTAGAATAAGCGCCAGTTCATGACCCAAATGACTAAAATTGAATTCTTTCTTCCAAGTCATCATCAAACCATCCTTTAATTCTACAGATCAATGATCCACAAGATTTCGGGATTATGGAGTTACATGTTATTTAATTATGTTTTAGTTCCATTTCGAGGTCTTTTCTATCAGCGGAATAATTTTGTATTTATCTTTTCCACCCAAAGCTCGAACTCTCAAGAGTCAAGGTTCCTCACTTTGAATTCCATTCCAGTGATTATTCTACATAGAAAGTTCCTTTTTGGGGCATCGACATTATTTCTTTGTATTTTGTTGGCTTTTACTTCTCTCTTGCTACCTTTCTTAGGCTCAACCAAGTTCAGGTCTATCATGGTTTCCAACAAAACCCTTTTAAAACTATCAACCCCTCTGGTAAACCAGAAGGCAACATAGTACACAAAGTGCACTGCCCATTCTCACCCAAGATAGTTCTATTTATGGTTGCAATGCTCAAGTCACACGGGGAAGATTTTAGGGGCTAAATTTCGCTCATGGGCTAATTTTCCATGGTTTTCCCAAAAAAAGATTCGTTATTATAAAAATGATTCACCCAAATTCTATAGGATAAAATCGTTTTACCTTAAAAATCGCCAAACTTGTATACAAACTATATATAATCCTTAGAAATTTGAATATTTTTACAAAAATATCGCCAAACATTTATAGTTGGCATATGAAGGATTTCTAAGATTCGCCAAGGTTTCTACATTTTAAAATAAATTTCCATCCTTAAAATCATCCCTGTGAGTCAAGTGCTTGCAGACTGGGAATGAGTGGGGATCTGGGATTAAACTTTGTGATCTTCATTTTTTACTTTAATATTCATCTTATATTGAATACCCTATCATTCTTATTCATGCATGTACGATAACAGATCTAACTAGTCATCGCGCATTTATCTAACATCTAGTCATTCACCCCTCCTGGGCTACATCCACAAATATTTGGTTGTTATGCTATTTTATTATGGTGTTTCCAAAACTACAACACCACGCGCACTACACTTCTCCATCTAACAGGTTGAGATCTTCAATGAAGCAGACTGGATCACAGCAGGCTCCTCGGACTGTGATCTAACCCTAAAGATATACCCTACTCCCTCTCCTCATCTCAACAACTTACAAAACAGATCAGATTTACATTCATTCTTTCGTCGAACAACATATTAACAATGACCAACCAAAAAGGAACCATATTCCAACTGAAGAACCCCAGACCTAGACCTCCTAGGTACCTACTTATACATGTTTTTGGCGTACCATCCATTAGATTCTCTTACCAAAACCCTAACCCTATCATGGATAGGTATTATTGCATGTGTGCCTTGCGTGATTTCCTCTTCTTCATGCACGTTTTTCTTTCATGTGTTTTTTTTCCTACATGTGTGTATGTCTTGCACATGCTACTTTTCCTGCGTGTGTTTCTGTCTTGCATGTGTTTCTTTTCCTGCATGCGCATCTGCCTTTCACCTCGTTCTTTTCCCCAAAACTAGGCTCACCCAACAGGCCCCCAACACTGACATCATGACTCATCCCGAGTGACTACCTAACTCTAGCATCTGTCACTTCCTGTTCCAGTGCTTCATGCATATATGTTATCCGTTGGTAGTGATCTTGAGCCTGGTTTCTCCTTGTTGACATAGCTTCGACCACCTATGTGGTGATTGGTGGTCATAATATCTTAGCCCCCTCCAAGCCTATATGTTTGAGGTGCACTTTCATTGCATCGATTTCCACAACCAATTGTTCTGGCTTTTCTTGCAGGGGCTCCAATTGATCCTGTCATGCGATCTTATGTGCCTACACCACTTTTTCTTCTTCCTGATGGCTCTTCATTTATGCAGCAGTCTTGATATTCTATGGAAGTGACATTGTCCTCTGTCACTGCTTGACATCAACCATTGCTACATGCAATTTATCTTCCTTTCCTTGCAGCTCTTGTAGGCTCCCATCCAATAATATCTTTGTCCATAGTTGGCCTCTCTTTTCCAATAGTTATGTCACTGTATGTATGTTCTGTGCACTGTTTTCTACAACTGTTATCGCGTCTTTCTCTCTTTGTGCTCATATTTCTGGAGGATTCATAGGTACTGCGTGCTCCTCCAGTTCCTTGATATTCTCTTTATATTTCACTAGGTCTTGTGTTATTTTCCTCATCTTCTCTTCAAAAGATACTTCTTATTATTCTGCGTTTTCGAGGATGGCTTGAAATACTCCACTTTATTGTTTCTCTATCTCTTCCACTTTTTGTTGTGCTAGATTTCTCTCCTTCCCTTCCTGGCTAAGTGCCTCCTTCAGTGAGGTGTTTTCATCCTACACCAATTTTAAGTTCATCGCATCCAAACTTGCTTTGGAATGGATCTCCTACACGATGCTCACTTGTAATTTATACAAAGCTTTAGTTGGAATCTTGGGCAGTGCCAAGTCCAACCTCTTAATGTATTTTAGGGGCCTCTGCGTTGTCTCCTCATTAACGAACATCATCTTTAGTGTTATAATGAAATTAACACTTCCCTGCGTCATGTTGTGCATTGTCTCTCTAGTAGGTGCTTCTTCTCTAGTGGTCATTGGTTTCTCCTTATGTTTTTGCTCCATCCTAATCCTCAACTGCTCCAACGTCATTTTTACATGTTTTACTTGCTCCAGAATTGAAGCTCGGTGATTATATGTTTTTTCTCCTACCTCTGACAGTCTATCTTCTACTGTCATTTCTATCAGCTCCACATCATCTGTTGTCAATAATGTTTCCATTGGTTTTATGTGGGCCTTTGCATTCTTCCTGGCGCCACTTTCTTTCTCCCCTAGCCTTTTCATTTGGGCATATGATGGATAAAATACCTCTCGAATATATGTATCCATCCATGTATCCAACCCAACTTCTTCTTCCATGTCTACCTCTTGTGCCTTCGTCTACACTTCTTCTGTGCTCACATGTCCTGTCGGTCCTCTTAGTGTTTTCTCTATGCCCAGTGTACCATGTGTAGGACCACACTGTGACTTATTTTGTTTCCTATTATTATTTTGAATTGAATTTCTTTCCCCCACTATACCTATTGTTGTCTCCTTTTTCTGGCTAGCACCATTCCTGCCTATCTGTTGTGTGGGGATTGTGCTACTCTACGTCTGGATTTGTACTGCTGGCATTGATCTTGGAATCTCTCACACTTTCCACTCCTCAGTCCAATCATGGACCTCCATGTGGATGTCCTGTGTCATCACGTAGTACTTTAGCTGCAACCACTCCTTAGATGGATCCTTATTTTCTTGTAGCCACATGTTGTGACGTGATGCCTAGAAATTCGATATCTGTCCAAACTCCTGGATAGTTTCTGGGGAGATCCTCCATGTATCCTCCAAGACGTTCTAGATATCTATTAAGTACTGAGAAAACATTGCATTGTTGACTTTCCTTACCTTGGGATCTGATGTTCTTCCAAGCAACGTGTAGCGCGTTGTGCCACATTTACCTATCCTTGGCATGAACATAATGTATGTAGGTTCCTTCCACCCCATAAGTGAAATGAGAATGAGTAACCACGAGTAGTGGAACTCAAGGCCCATTCTTGTGCATCTTTGCAGTCTTCAAGGAATGAGCTCAGTATATAAGGGGACCAACTCATCGATATTCTCTTTGCGAACTATGTCGCGGTTACTACTACTCCTGCACACACTTCTTATTTTCATCACTTGCACATTAATTTGCAACCGAGCAATCTTGTTACAAATCGAGTCATAGGATCATTGATGTTGTTGATCTTTATACCTCTGTAACCCCTTTCTGCACCATACTTTTCTTTTATCTCATCCGAGATGGATTTCTCCTTCGTCTTCTTTTCTCAATATTTTTCCAGCTTCTCCCCATTTGTGGGTAGCCCTGTAATCGTTGCGATGAGATCAACATTCATAGGAACTGGACTATCCATCCACAAGATTCCTCTATGCTCCCTCTCTAACAACTGTTTAACACATTTGTTTATGTGTTTCCCGTGCCCAAAGTGTGGTATGTCTAATAAGTTCATGATGTCGGTGTTGTACAATCCCACGAACCATTGCGCAAGATCCAACAGTGGCATGCCTGATGGGCCTTCTCCTCTCCTCTCTAGGTAGCTTTGTGTTGCTGCATCTAGAAACTTTATGGTGTCAGAGACATCATGGTAAGAGTATTTAAGGATATCGACTCCTCCTATCATGTTAGTGTTGGCCTTCACTCCCTTGGGAATTTTTGGCATCATTATACCTAGTTCTGCCTATGTGCATTGTACGCCCTGCGCACTGCTTTCTGCTCTCACCTTATTTTCCCTTGTGTGGATGATACCCCACCTTATGGTATGTCCTATTGCTCTATTTCATTCTCTAGTTCAGGCTCTATCCCATGCTGCATGGAAACCATGGTCAATTTTGTTTGTTGTGTCCCTTTTCCCCTAGATGCATCTGATTTTTTTTGTTCAATGTCCTCTTCCGGTTGCTCGGTCTTATGTCTAGGTTCCTTCTCCTCTTCCACATGTAATGTGGTCTTCTCGTACTCCAGTGTGTGGATTTCATCGACATCCACCACTATGAGAATCTTGTTTGTTCTATTTTTTGGCACCCGAGTGCTACTCTGTATGTTTCGTCTGGGACTGCTTGGCGCTCCAACCCTCGGTGGTGACATGGCGAGAAAATCTGACTTGTATAATTCCAAATCGACAGAGGCTAGAGAAAATTTTCACTCTATCACTCTTTCACTCTGCTCTGCCTTCTTCTCCTTAGAAAATAACACAATGGTTCACTTCCCCCCCGCTTTTCCGACTTTATAGTGGGACGAAAAAGTAACAGTTGTGTCGCACTGACAACTGTCTATTTTTCACTTTTTGTGGTGTTTCCTATGCGTTGTACCTTTCTACCCATTCACTTATCTTCTGTGTGCAATTTTTTTGAGCCCTGGTTTCCTTGTAATGCACTGTTCTATTCTACCAGTTCTATTCTGTCAAGACCCTCCATGTGCGTTAATCTGTTTTTATTTTTACCCCCTTTTTCCCTTTTATGGATTTTCTTCCTTTTATTTTTTTTCTCATTTTCTCTTCCTTACTTCTACTATAATACACTATATACATATCTTCTTACTGCGTGGTAACTTTCAAAGTACCAGGAGATCAACTGTCCCTATATAGTTTTAGTCTATTCCCATTGATCATTCCTCTGATTTATGTACCTCCTAAATCTTTCAATTGTACATATCCCCCCTCTGTGACAGTCTTCACTTCATATGGCCCCAACCAATGCATTCTAAATTTTCCTAGATGTTGAATAAATTTACTATCATACACCAAGACTAGGTCTCCCTCCTTTAAAATCTTCCTTTTAATATGTCTGTCATGCCAAGATTTATCCCTTGCTTTCTCTGCTTCTTGGTGAAATCCTGCTAGAATCCTATCTTCTTCCATCTCCATCAGCTGACTTAGCCTTTCTTGTATCACACCTTGTTCTATCATGTTGGTGATTGCTTCTATAAGTAGACTAGGTATCGAAAATTCTAATGGCACCACTTCTTCTTGTCCATACATCAACCTGGATGGTGTCTGTCCTGTCAATTTTTTGCATGTAGTCATGTATGCCCTTAATACTATTGGTGTCTTCAAATCCCAATCATCCCTATTGACATTGCAGATCTTTGTCAAAGCATTCTCTAGGATCTTTTTAAAGGCTTCCACTGTTCCATTTTCTTGAGGGTGATATGGTGTACTCTTTTGATGATAGACTTCAAACTCCTCAGTCATAGCCTTGATATTACTATTGATGAAGTGAGTGGCTTGGTTACTCATAAAAATCTTTGGGCATCCAAATCTAGTGATCACTTGCTCAAACAAGAAGTGTGATGCTATCTCTACACTACAATATTTTAATGGTGTTTCTTCGACCCATATTGTTAAGTACTCTATCGTAGTAATGATATACCTTTCTCCTGACCTCTTTGTTGGTGGATTAATTGGTCCCACAAAGTTTGTTGCCCATTTTTCGAATACTTGCAAGGTTACTTGTGGTCTTAGGGGCATCTCATCCCGTCTATTAGGTTTTCCAACCCTCTGACATACGTCACATCTCTGGCAGTAGTCCTTTGCATCTCTGTGAATGGTCGTCCACCATATTCCTGTGTGCAATACCTTCTGCGTGGTATATTTTCCTGCATAATTTCCTCCTACTATTCCTTCATGAGCCTCTGCTAAAATCCTAGTCCATTCATGTTCTAGTACACATCTTCTCAAGATGTTTTATGTGCCCATATTGTATAATTGTCCTGCAATCAATTGATAGTCTACAGCTCTGACTACCATATTTTTATTCTATGAAGTGTTGAATTCTTGTGGTGCAGTCCTTGTACTCAAGTATTCAATGATGTCAGCAAAATATTCATCGGCTACTTGGATTGAAAATAACCGTGCATCAGGGAAATTGTCCTCTAAATTTGTAGGTTCCTCTCCATTGGTGATCCTCGATAGGTGAATGGGTCATGCATTCAAATTTCCTAGTTTGACTATCACTTCAAAGTCAAATTCCTGAAACAACAGTAATCATATACAAATTCTCTGCCCCCCCCCCCCCAACACTAGCTTATTGACTAGGTACTTGAGGGCAGAATGATATGTGAACATTTTAAAGTGTTTCCCAAGTAGATAGTGTCTGAATTTTTGCAGTGCATATACCATTGCTAGGCCTTCTCTCTTTGTAGTATTGTAGTTATGCTCTGACTCTGATAGTTTTCTTCTTGCAAATTCTATGGGATGGTCTAACTCTCCTGCTTCTGGTTGCACCATAATAGATCCATGTGTTATGGTTGATTCATCTACATGCACATGAAATGGATTTTCCCAGTTTGGGAATATTAGTATAGGTGTTGTGACCATTTTTTATTTTAGAGTGTCCAAGCCTCGCTGACAGTCCTCATTCCACTGGAATTTACTATCCTTCTTCAACAATTTCTCCATCGATGCAGTTGTCTGCACATACCCTTTTATGAATTTCCTATGTGTCCTAGTGTTGCTCTCAACTGGTGTAATGATTTGGGTGGTGGTAATCTAACAATGATTGCAACCTTTGCAGGATCCACCAATAGCCCGTGTTTACAGACTATATGTCCCAATAGTATTCCAAAAGGTGTCCCAAAGATGTACTTCTTGATATTTAATGATATATGACACTGCCTGCATCTTTCCAACATCAGCCTTAACACCTCTAAATGATCTTTCAACAGACTGTAGATTGTCTAATCATCCAGATATACTTTTAAAAACTTATGGATGAATTCTTTGAAGGAAACTATGACTACCCTTGAGAATATTTTTAGTGTGTTCTTCAACCCAAAAGGCATGATTGTGTACTGGTAGGATCCTCATTCTGTGGAAAAAGTGGTCTTATACCTGTCTTCTGGAGCTATCTTGATATGATCGTAGCCTGAGAATTCATCTGTGAATGAGTATGCTTCCTGGCCTCCCACGTTCTCTAATACCTCATCTATGAAAGGGGTGGGAAAAGGGTAGCGTAGGCAAGAATCATTCAACTTTCTTAGATAGACACATATCCTTATGCCTCCTTTCTTCTTCTCTTGGACTACCATAAGGCTTATCCATTATGATTCTTCTATCGCTTCTATGATTCCAACGTCCAACATTCTATCAATTTATGCTTTTACTTTCTTCTTATATATTGGGTTCAGTCTATACAGTCGTTGTCTGACTAATCTAGCCTCAGGTTTGAGATGTATATTCATCTCTCCTAGCTCTCTTGTTATGCCTTTCATCTCTGTAAAGATTTTTGGAATCTATGTTATTCTTTCTACTGTTTGTTCATCCCAGTAATCTCCAATACTAGCCATTTTTGGATTATCATTTGTCCCAATATTTTCTTTATTCACCTTGATTGGCATGGAAAATACTTTTGATGCCAGAGATGGACCTTCCACCTCTCTTTCTTCTTCAATTTATGTAATTTGAATGATGCATGGGTCATCTTCATCTGGTGATTCTTCCTGCACATGATAGCATGACAATAGTTATTTCACTGTCTGTCTATTCTGTTGTTGATACTCTATTATAAGTTCAACCTCTGGTTTCTTAATGAATATCACCCCTATGATTTGTTTGAGTGTTGAATCAATGGTGGGGTTCTCATGTTCAAATGAGAAAGTGACTATAAAATTCTATTGTAATGTTGTCCATTCCGCAATGCCTCTGTGCAGCTCCTGGTCTACATACCAATTTGATGGAATTCCTTCTAATGTGTGAATGAAGTGATGAGGCCATTCTTCTGGTGGTGTCATTTTACATAGTGTTTTTCACTTCTCCAAGTGTTCTGTAGGTGTCCCATGTCCATCATATCTCTGCAGTTCATTGCCTCCTTGCTCTGTGCTAAATCTAATGTGCAGTAATTGCTTACATTGGTACTAGTCCTTGACTATCTCTTTATGTGCACCCCACCATCATGCAGGTGTTTCCTTGAGTGCTATGTCCGAAGCTAAGAGCCTATGATTCTCTAACACTTCATCTCCATATCTTGTTAGGAATTCTTCTAAGTCATTCACCCCATGAAAACTGGGAGGTTCTCTTATCTCTATACCTACTCATCTTACTATGTTGTTTATTCTTGCGCACCTTCTTGTGGATACTTCATGTAATCTCTACTGCCAATTCTCCAATCCTGTAACTAAGTCTGAAGTGCATGATGTGATTCTTCTCCAAATGAATACTCCATCTGCAGTTGTATTTACATAATCTTCTTCTCGCGCGATGATTCTGTATAACTAGATGATTTCCTCCAGGTCTAAGCAAGTGGGTTCTACAAACCTTTATCCTTATGATGGGTCTAGTGGCGCAACGAATATGTATTCTCTTGACTTGAATTTCATCTTCCTTGTATTCAAATGGATTATGGCCTGGTTTTCAAATGCCCAATCCAAGCCAAGAAATGTTGGATAAGGTGTTGTGCCATCCATTATTTCTATCACTTTAAAATTGGATTTAGTGAGCACTCCATCTAGATCTAGTGTCACACCCTTTAGCCTTCCAATTGGAAAAACCCTCTGTTGATCTGGGAGTTTCACTTGAACATGTTAATATCCTAATGTGGGCTCTCCCATACATTTCCATGTCTTCTTGGGTAACACATTTACTTCGGAGCCTAAATCCAGTATAATATCCCCCATGTTGAAATCTCCAATGTTGAAATTCAGTATGAACTCTCTACTTGTCCTCCTCCTTGCATGCAAGTGATTAACTGTTTTCTTCTCTAGCTTTCCCTCTATGTCTTTGTTACATCTTTCTAAAATATTTTTTCATACATTAACAAATGATGGATCATTTAGTAGTTTAACACGGGGTTGCATAAAATCCTTTATGGTACTTACTTGTCCTAGGGGTTGTGCTTCATGCATGTGATCTAGCGATGAAGGCATCTCGTATGTTGGTACATCCTGAGTATGCTGCGAAGTTGATGTAGATGCAATGTATGGATTCAATAATTCTTGTCTAACTTGCTTCAATAACTCATTTTCATTATGTGCATCAAACTGCTTCTATGGTTCAACATTCTTCTTCACCCATTGGTGTTGTGCTGTATCTAGTCTTACTACATCATCTCATGTTTTAGCTCCTCTGCGTATAACTATGTTGATATTTCTTCCATCATCCCTTGCTTCTGTAGAAATCCATTGAACATTTTGATTGTTCTGATTCCTCTTTTCCTGGATATTCCCCAATAATGTCAAACAATCTTTTGTGTCATGATATGATGTGCGACAATACATACATGTCATAAGTGGAAGTTGGCATTCTCTTGCATAGTGTTCTGGTTGTTGACAATTATGGCATACCACCAGTCCTCTGAATCTTCCAAATCCTCTTCATCCTCCACCTCTATATCCAGCTCGATCTCCTCGCGGGGCATTGTACTGAGGCACATGATTATACTACACAGAATTATATTGTCGTTGTGTGGTATTGTACTGTGGTTGCATAGTGTTATGTTGTTGTGGTGCAGTGTTATATGGGGTGGGTACTTGGTTAAAATGCGGTGCAGCTTGCCTTGTCATCATTTCTTCCTACACCCTATAGGTGTCTGATGTTCTTTCCCTCATCAACTCCATTGTCTTGCAATATTTGTCATCATGTCCTACTGACTTGCAAAAGTTGCAATATGAACTCTTAGGCACTTTCTAGTATTTTTGCATCATTGGACAATGATATGGATCATGCCCCTGTGTCTTATAGATCTCACACCATAGTCCTCATGTCGTCAAGGGGTTTGGTAGTCATGTTTCCATTTACTGCACGAATGATGGACACTCATTCTTGTGATGTCTTTCTTTCCTACATGTGGTACACCAAACAAATTCTCTTTTTTCCTTACTACTGTTCTGGTTTAGTTGAAATGTTAAATTCTTCATATCCTCCTTAAACTCCTCTATTGATGTATTTTTATTCTAATATTGGCTCTCTTCTAGTTGTAAGGTTGCCTTCAGAGCCTCTGCCTGAGTTTGAAACTTCTGAGGTATCAAAGGTTATTTCAAGTGTGGTAGTATGGAATTCACAAATAGATGTATATGTTGCATATTGTTCATGACATACTTCAACTTCCCCTTCAATCGTTTGAATCTCTGGTCAATACCCTAGAAAGAATCTCCTGGTTTCTATTTGATCTCTATCATCTCATTCATGTATTGATCCTCTAAGCTAGGCTTTTGAAATTCATTTATCAACAGCTTCTTGATATCCACAATCGTTCTGGTTGTTCCTGGTGGACTATTTGTAGCTAAGCTCATGTACCAATCTAGTGCGCGGTCTCTTAGTGTGATAGATAACTACACAAGTTTTGTATCCTCGTCTGTGATCTACTTTGCTTCCCAGATATTTTCACAGATGAACAAGTGCTTCTCAAGGTCCCTCAATGCCTCTCCCTTGAATTCTGGTAGCCTAATGGTGGGATCATGTCCTGCCATCTTGAATGATGAACTAATACATACGCGGGGTATAGATCCTTGACTAATGCTTCCTGAATTGGCTCCCCCAATTGTTTCTCTCTGTGTAGATTCACTTCCTACTGTGTTTCTTCCACTGAAATTTAGTTGTCTAAGCGATGGCGTTCTTCCTAGTGTATTAGTTGCACATGGGTTTATGAGTTCCATACTGACACTGATATGGATAGGATTTTTTCCTTCAGTTCCTGCCCTTGGACCTCTTGTCTTCCTTTCATATGTCGCACGCAGGATTTCCTCAATCTACTCCAAAGCCCTGAGATCCTCTACCTCTTCTTCATCACTTGATAATCCTTCCCTCACGGCTATGGCTCTCTTCTTATTGTTCATCTTGTATTGGTAGGGTGCTCCATTGCGTGTTCTTCTAGTTGTAGTCGTGATCTGCTTGATCGGTTCTTCCTCCATCATGATTGGATCCAAGGCCTCCTCCTTATTTCCTTTATCCATCTCTTCCTCCATTTATCCATCTCTTGTTAGTGCTTCCCCCCTTTCCCCATGCACGTAAGGAAGTTTAGTTGTCTGATGCCATTGTCATTGCACCTTTGTTATACAATAAAATCTCGATGGAAGTATAAAGCAATATGATATACCTACCTCTAGGTCCATTCAAGAACTGTTTCTCTACCGCACTGTAAGACTTCGCAGTATATACTGTAAATTCTGTGATAAATCCTGCAACAATGTTGTCTAACAAGAAATATACTACGCGGGTAAATTTATTGTCAACCTATTGTAACTGTGCAATCTCTACAGAATTCCACTCTAGCTGTCTAATCTGATTTGTAGGGTGGTTTTATTTCAACCTCAATATCCACTCCTGCAACACATGCGGAAAATCACAGAAAAATACTTCATGCAAGTCGCTAAATACGTACTTGTCCAAATATTTGCATGGTGTTAACTTCAGGTTTATGTTATCTTTCTACGCAAATTCCATCTCCTTTGTTTTCAACCATCTCTAGATCTCTACCTTCGTTGGGTTCCATGGTCTAAACATTCCCTTTTATAATCTCATTCTTTTTAATGTTTCTTCACCAGATCTGACATTCTTTTCCCGATTCTTCAGAAGATCTCAATCACTCAATCCCATTATGTCCCAGCCGGAAACAAAACTATTTGTTGGATTTTATTTCTATCTTGCTACCTTTCTTGGGCTGACCCAGGTTCAAGTCTATCATGGTTTCCAACAAAACCCCTTTAAAATTGTTGGCCCCTCTGGTAAACCATAAGGCAACACAATACACAGAGTGCATTGCACAGTCTCACCCGAGATAATTCTATTGGTGGCTGCAACATTCAAGTGCTTGCAACTTGGGAATAAGTGGGGATCTGGGATTAAACTCTGTTATCTTCATTTGTTACTTTAACATCCATCTTATATTGAATACCCTGTCATTCTTATTCATGCATGTAAGATAGCATATCTAACTAGTCATTTACGCATTTATCTAACATCTAGTCATTGACAGTAAAGGAAATACACAATATTCAAACACATAACACATTATCTATGGTGGTTCACCCCTCTTGGGATACATCCACAAAGATTTGGTTTCTCTTCTCTTTTATTATGGTTTTTCCAAAACTACAGTGCTGTGTGCATTACACTTCTCCATCTAACAGGTTGAGATCTACAATGAGGCAAACCAAATCACACCAGGCTCCTCAACATGTGATCTAACCCTCAATATCTACCCTACTCCCTCTCCTTAGCTCAACAACTTACAAAACATATCATATTTACATTCATTCTTTCATCGAACAATATAGTAACAACGACCAACCAAAAATGAACCATATTCCAACCGAAGAGCCCCCTACCTAGACCTCTTAGGTACCTACTTATACATGTTTTTGGCTTACCAACCATTATATTCTATTACCAAAACCCTAACCCTATCAAGGCTAGGTCTTCTTGCATGCATCCCTCACATGATTTCCTCTTCTACATGTGTGTATATCTTGCACGTGTTGTTTTTCCTGCATGTGCATCTGTCTTGCACGTGTTGCTTTTCCTGCATGCACATCTGTCTTGCACATGTTGATTTTCCTGCATGCGCATCTTCCTTTCACGTTGTGATTTCCCCAAAACTGGGCATGTGCCCAACATCTTCTCTCTTCTGAGGCGAATAAAAAACAAGTGTATGATCTTTGAAAGCATGGAGGGTGCTCCAAATAATGACAAATACATGGAAAATAGGCTCGCGTGGCAGAGGGAATTTGTATATCAGGGTTATTTCAGTAGGTGCCATTTTCTATGTTGAAGTTGATGGCGCTAATACCCACAAAAACAAGGTCTTTGTTTCTCAAACTTTGTTGCATAATATAATCATGAGAACAAAGATGATTAGAGTTTTGAGCCACATTTAAAGCTCAAGCAGTGGTTAGTGTTTCTATAGTTTGTGGAAGAATATTCACTATAGAAACCTATTTTCTGCAAAATTCCCAATACTAACATGTGATTGTGGAAACAAAGAGAAGAATATCATTTCGTAGGGTCGACTTGTGGAATATTGCATAGGTCTTTGAATGTGTCCGTGACCGCAACTGGTAGTGAAAACAACAAAAATGGGACACGCCCGACCATTGAATCTTATTGCTTTGGGTTTCTATTTGAATTTCTCATCAAATGCCTAAAATATTCCAAACTCAATATCGTTGGAAGGGTCCAGTGGGAAGTGAAAGGATTACAAGAGTTTTCAATCTACTGGTATCATTCATACAGTTGGGCCTATTTATGACATATAGGAAGATCGGAGAAGTAAAGTTGCAAATGCATACAAGATCTCTCTTAATATCACAAGAACAAATGAATTCAAAAGGATGGTTACTACCCAGATGTGGCTATGTTCAACAAACTGTTAATGATATTAGTGGACGATATGCAATGGACAAAGGCATAGAGGATCGATTGGGTAAATATTTTGAACGTAGTATCGATGAAGATCGATTTGTTGAATTTAAAAATAGATCTGGGAATGTGGAGTACCATGTCATAAAAAAAGAGGTAGAGGATCTGGCTTGGTTCTACATTGATCAGAGTGTACTTTCTATAGAATCTATAAATAAACATAATTACATACACAGAAATATCCAGCCAACTAACCTTCTTTTGACAAAACGGTGATATGAAGCTTTCAAATTTTGGGTTTCACAATGCATATTGACTGTATATCTTTATTAATAAAGATGAGCTTATAAATGATGATAATTCAAGAGAGTTAATGGATAAATATAAATTCTCTCTCAAATATAAGATTGGAGCCTATGGAAAATACAGTGCGAAAAATACATTTAGCACACTAGATTATGTTGATCCTGAAGTCTTGCTTAAGAAATGATATGGCATGAAATGCTATTGCCGGTCATTTGAGCAACAATATATGAGATGCTTTTTGGATACCTACCATTTTATTTAGAAGAACCAATGACAACATACAAGAATATTGTTTATTGGTGGCATTACCTAAAATTGGAGACTAGGCTATAAATGGAGGATACATATTTTATTTATAAGTTATGTGATATTGAGGACACGATTGGTTTTAGAGGTGTTAACAAGATAAAGACACATTCATGGTTTAAAAGTACTCTACGGGATAAATTTTATGAAGTTGAGGTAGCATATAAGCCAGAGGTCAATAGGGACTTTTACACTCAAAACTCTAAAACATTTGATGAAGTTGAACCTTCATCTCAAAAGAGAACATGGAGACAATAAAGAAGGTATTGGAGATTTAAATATCACAATAGAATCCTATTTTTCAGGTGAAATGAGACAACACATGAAATAGAGTTTTTGAGAGTTCCAAAGGAGCCTCTATTATCACTCTATTTTGAAAAAGTAGTTCAAGATTTGAAGGAGATTTTTCAAGAAGTAGTTGAGAAAGTAATTCCACATTGCAAGGCAGAATATCAACATCAAAGGAACTTTTCCATATTTTTAGCAAACAGTTACAAGATTGGTGGCTTGAGGTTAGAATTCAGTTCAACATTCAAGGAGGATAAAATCAGTAGCAAAGACATTTGGTAAGGGTTGGCAGCCTAAGGGATTTTGGAGTTTTGAATGTAATGAGAGTCTTTTGAATAAAATATTTTTTAGAATATAGGAGATTCTGAGACTTCATTGTTCTAAATTTTGTTCTTTCCTGTGATTTTTATGATGTATTCGCATGAATCATTTGTCTTCTTATAGATTCATTTGAGTTAAGTCTGTTGCAATTCAGTACTACTTATACTGCAACAAACTTTAAAACATCCATTAAAGTACAATAGTTTCTTTGTTTTGTTGTGGCCAAAACAAGACTTGTACTTTGATGTTCTGCTTATGTTTAATTAATTCATAATCAAAATGAATCCTCTACTTTTCTTCTATTGACAAGGTAGTCAGATTTATCATGATTAGATACCTGACTACCTAATCAATTTTGTTCATCTTGATCTGCCATCTATGCTTATGTGTTAAATGAATTTAGTAGATGAAGTCATTCACCCTCATGTTCGTATTTTGAATTATTGGAAGGCTCATTGATTCAAGTCAAAAGGGTTGATCAAAAAATCAATATTTACTTGAAAATGTGCTAGAAATTTCTCTTTTGTAGCAAAGAAGAATCTCTAGTAACAACATTTGTTGGCGTCGTTGACAAGACAGTTTTGAAGGTCTTTATCTTCCCTGGGTGTTCGATAGAGTTCATAGCTATTTCTTGATGGTGAACAAGGAACAGACATAAAAAAATGGTTGTAATCATTCACCTGGTGACTCCATGATCGAACGAATCCATGTGATTCATTGGGGTTTCAAGATGTCAAGTTCTTTCACCTCTCAAATCATTGCAAGATTTGCACCTTTAAATTTTTCTGTTATTTTTGGTTTTCCAAATGTTGCTCCTGATATTAAAGAATTGAGAGATAGTCTTCTCATATTTAGTGAAAAGAATAAGGGTAATCCTGCTCGGCATCTATTGAAATTTCATCAATGTATGGATTAGTTGGGCATTGTTAATGAAGATGTGTTGATGAAGTTGTTCATGTTTTCACTAGAAGGTGATGCTAGACAATGGTAGAAATCTCTATCGCCTTCCATTATTTCCTCATTGAAAGAATTTCATGCAGCTTTTAATAAACACTGCAAGAGAATTTATTCAACATAATTCCTTTTTGAAGATTGTTGCAATATAAAGTTCACAGAACATGTCCATGAAAATGATCATCATGAAGAAGAATTAATAGAGAAAGAGGACTCCCTTCAAGAAGATCAATAAAATATATAGGAAGATGAAGAAGAAATGTCAGAAAGATTTCAGGATGATGAAGAGCAATTATAACAACAAAGAAGGGTTACAACAAAGAAAGTCAAGACGAGGAAGCCTCTCAGAACAATTTTATACTTGTAAGTTTTCAAGATGCAGTTCCTTTTCCTGCCTTAGATGATGAAAGTCAAGATCTATTTGTACAAATTGATATCCCTGTGGTTAAAGTGTATCCTTATGAAGAAGAAATTAGTTCTGAACAATTATCCATAAAACAAATAAGGCATCCTTTTGAAAGTAGACTTACCTGCACTTCACCAGTGTATAATGAGCATGATGACTCATATTCCAAAGAATCACCTATTTTATTTCTTGCTCAAGTATATTTTTCATACCCAAGGAAAGAAATGCAAGAGATTAGTGTCTAGGAAAATTCTATAATTAATGAAGAGGAGAATATGTTTATTTCATCATAAATGGATCTTTTTAGCAAAAAATATATGTATGACAGCTTTGAATCGGATTCTAAGGAAGATAATGATGAGTTTCTATCACTCCTAGCAACTGGAAAAAAAAGGACTTGTGACATCAGCCAACAGTGTCCTCATTTCTGAAAAATAATGATCAACAGATTGATGAGCCTATCTTCGATATTGTTGAATCAGAGACTATAGATTTCATTAATCAATAGAAGGAGTATTTTAATTCTTTCCATGATCCCTAGCAATTTATATGGAGTTGAAATGGAGCAACAAAGCTTCTCTCTTTGATTTTTTGAGGATAGAATTTCAGAGATGTCAGTATGGACTACTAGATCTTTGCCTTTTATACTTTTCAGTTTCTTTAGTGACATGTGTGCTCAAGGATGGAAGAAGAATTAAGTTTGTTAGTCAGATATTTATATGGTTGCATTGGAAATCTGCTTATACTTGAGAATCAGTGGAGTTCATTAGAATAAGAATTAATGTATATAAATAAGTTGTCCAAATCAACATTTCATTTCAGTTTAGATATCTGGTTGTTAATGTTGAAGTTGTCTCCTGCAGGTGGGATATATCTCATGGATGAAACAATAAAAAGGGCGCCCAACATTCAATTATCGGTAGCAGCATACATGGCTCGTGTAGCTGTGTAGAAGGATTCGAAGATCAAGCTGTGCAATGATTCCTTAATATGTTCTCTTCATGGGAGATTGCTCCTTCAGTAGAATAAGCGCCAGTTCATAGGCCGAATGATGGAAACTGAATGCTTTCTATCAGAGAAATCATTTTCGATTTCTATTTACCACACGAAGCCTGAACTCCCGAGAAGCAGGGTTCCTCACTTTGAATTCCATTCTAGTCATTATTTCGCGGACAAAGTTCCTTTTTGGGCATCGACATTGTTTCTTTGTCTTCTCTCTTCCGAAGGGAATAAATAAAAGGTGTATGATCACTATACAAACCTCATTTCTGCAAAATGCCCAATACCAATATGTGACTGTGGAAACAAAGAGAATAATTTCATTTCATAGGGTCGACTTGTGGAATATTTCATAGGGATTTGAATGAGGCCGCGACCCCAACTGGTAATGACAACAACAAAAATGGGACAGGACCGACCATTGAATCTTATTGCTCAGGGTTTCTATTTGAATTTCTCATCAAATGCCTAAAATCTTCCAAACTCAATATCGTCGAAAGGGTCCAGTGGGAAGTGAAAGAATTACAAGAGTTTTCAATCTACTGGTATCACATACCATTCATACAGTTGGGCCTATTTATGACATATAGGAAGACCCGAGAAGTAAACTTGCAAATGCATACAAGAGCTCTCTTAATATCATAAGAAAAAATGAAGTCAAAAGGATGGTTACTATCCCGATGTGGCCATGTTCAACAAATTGTTAATGATATTAGTGGACGATATGCCTTGGACAAAGGCATAGAGGATCACTTGGGTAAATATTTTGAATGTAGGATCAATGAAGACGGATTTGTTGAAGTTAAAAATAGATCTAGGAATGTGGAGTACTATGTCACAAAAAAGAGGTAGACGATCTGGCTTGGTTCTACATTGCTCAGAGTTTACTTGCTATAGAATATATACATAAACGTAATTACATACATAGGGATATCCATCTAGACAACCTTCTCTTTGACAAAAATTGTCATATGAAGCTTTCATATTTTGGGTTTCACAACTATATTTTGGGTTTCACAATGCCTCTTTACTGTGTATCTTTATTAATAAAGATGAGCTTATAAATGATGAGAATTTAAGAGAGTTGATGGATAAATATAGATGTTCTCTGAATTCTAATATTGGAGCCTATGGAAAAGGCAGCGTGAAAAACTTCAACATTAGCAACAGAATAGGAGGATAGTAGCAGATTCTATAGTTAACACCGGATTATGTTGATCTTGAAGTCTTGCTTAAGAAAGGATATGGGATGAAATGATATTACTGGTCATTTGAGCAATAATATATGAGATGCTTGTTGGATACCTACTATTTTATTTAGAAGAACCAATGACAACATACAAGAAGATTGTTTAGTGGTGGCATTACCTAAAATTCCCTAAGGAGACTAGGTTGTAAATGGAGGATAAGGATTTTATTTATAAGTTATTATGTGATATTGAGGACAGGCTTGGTTTTAGAGGTGTTAACAAGATAAAGACACATCCATGGTTTAAAAACACTTTATGGTATAAATTGTATGAAGTTGAGGTAGCATATAAGCCATAGGTCAATAGGGACTTTTACACTCAAAACTCTAAAAAATTTGATGAAGTTGAACCTTCATCTCAAAAGAGAACATGGAGACAGTAAAGAAGGTATTGGAGATTTATAGATCACAATAGAATCCTATTTTTCAGGTGAAATGAGACAACACGTGAAACAAAGTTGTCGAGAGTTCCTAAGGAACCTCTACTATCACTCTATTTTGAAAAAGTAGATCAAGATTTGAAGGAGATTTTTCAAGCAGTAGTTAAGAAAGTAGTTCCACATTGGAAGGAAAAATATCAGCATCAAAGGACCTTTTCTAGATTTTGAGCAAATAGTTACATGATTGGTGGCTGGAGGTTAGCATTCGGTTCAACATTCAAGGAGGATAAAATCAGCAGCAAAGACATTGGGTAAGAGTTGGCAGCCTGATGGCTTTTGGAGTTTTGAATGTAATGGGAGTCTTTTGAATAAAATATTTTTCAGAATAGAGGAGATTCTGAGACTTCATTGTTCTAAATTTTGTGCTTTCATGTATTTGTCTTAGGTGTTTCCATGAATCGTTCGTTTTCTTATAGATTCATTTGAGTTATGATTGTTGCAATCTAGTACCACTTCTGCTACAACAAATTTAAAACATCCATTAAAGTACAATATCTCCTCTATTTTGATGTGAGAAAAAGAAGACATGTACTTTGATGTTCTGCTTATGTTTAATTAATTCATAATCAAAATGAATTCTCTTCTTTTCTTCTATTGAGAAGGCAATCACATTTATCATGATTAGATACCTGACTACCTATTCAATTTTGTTCATCTTGATCTTCCATCCATGCTTATGAGTTAAATGAATTTAGTAGATGAAGTCATGCCTCCCCATGTTCTGATTTTGAATTATTGGAAGGCTTACTGATTCAGGTCAAAAGGGTTGATCAAACAATCAATAATATTTACTTGAAAATGTGCTAGGCATTTCTCTTTTGCAGCCAAGAGAAATCTCTAGTAACAACATAACTCATGTTTGACACACTAGTTTAGGACTAAGAATTAAAACTATCCACACACATAACCAACTCATTCTACAACAGACATAGAATAGATCAGAATTGCCATACCTTTATTACTATAAACATCGTATCATATTTGAGACATACAATACATTGAATAGCTTCTTAGGATAAACACAAGACTTCATATCGTTACTATCTATAACAACGGGAATACAATATGATGTGCCATGTGCCTTGCCTTAGGATAAGACAGAACAAAGACACGAGAAAATATTCACAACTTCACAGGATTAAAACAAGATCAGAGTGAGCTCGAGGTTGATATCCAATTGATTATTTCACATACTAACTAACTAAATATTATTCTGAGCTTAGAGATCCCTTTTATATATTTTGTTGCTAAGGAGCATTGTCTCTTTCCACTTTGCTCCACTCGCTTGTCTGATCCAACTGCCTCACACGCTTCTAGTGTGTGCCAACGCTCCATGTAGACTCTCTGCATCGGGGGAAATATTAACTTCCTGGCCATATCATCTTGTAGCCACCCCACATATTCATCTGTTGTTGGCAATAATCATTCCAAGAGATTTCTCGATGCTTCATTTCTTGATTCTGGTGGGCTTCTTCTTGGTTTCTGGTGCAACTAACAAAAATCAGACCGACACGAACTTGGTAGTATTTATACTTGGTGTATTACTGACAAAACTCAGTGCAATGGGCACCTTCTATCATTTCTCTATCCATTTCGTTATATGCACGCAAAACTATGAAATGAGCATGAACAACTTTGTTTGTGTGCGTACACAAAACTGAGCCCAAAACTTTAGGTGCCAACAGGCCCCCACCACTATTATCTGACTCATCCTCAATCCAATTACTCTGGACTACTCATGGAAGTAGATTTAAAGGAAAGCAGATCATCATTCTTCAGAATATTTGTGAGGGCGTCCAGTGATTTGAACCGAACCCTGTATTGGTGCCTCAATAAAGAGCATCATTATTTTCCTATTATGTTGTTTTATGATGGCCAAGCTGAGTGAGATGTCTCGGTCGATCGGATTCTGGGGGGTTTTGGAGTGATGATGGAATGTGAAAATAGGGCTGATATGAATGGGATTACCAAGAGGAATTTGACCGAACCTTCCTACTCTAGGGAAGGGAGTGATGGTGATGGGTGGGAAGAGGGTTCCAGGCAAGCCACTGAGTAATGTCTTGTCTTAAAAGCAAAGGGGATGAAGCATGGCGAAGAGTTAAGCATATTTAGGCATAAGGGGAAGGGGAGTTGTATGTAGAAGAAAACCAGGGTTCAAGAAGCAAGGAGTTATGAAGATGACTCTGTTTGGCACAGGGAGTGGGTGGATGATGATAGAGCAAGGTTTTATATACTAACCACCTCTTGGAAGGTTGAAGAGTAGTTTCTGGTGTTTCTTGATCAAAATAATGGCAAAAACATATGGATAGATGACTAAGGCATGCCATGACTAATTTAGGACTAATAATTAAAACTATTCACACACATAACCAACTCATTCACAACAAACACAAAATAGATCAGAACTGACATACCTTTATTACTAGAAACATCATATCATATTTGAGACATACAATACGTTGAATAGCTTCTTAGGATAGCCACAAGACTTCATATTGTTACTATCTATAACAATGAGAATACAATATGATTTTCCATGCACCTTGCCTTAGGATAAGACAAAACAAATACATGAGAAAATATTCACAACTTCATAGGATTAAAATAGGATCAGAGTGAGCTCGAGGTTGATATCCAATCGACTATTTCACATACTAACTAACTAAATCTTGGTCTGAGCTTAGAGATCCTTTTTATATCTTTCGTTGTTGAGGAGCATTGTTTATTTCCACTTTGCTCCACTCACTTATCTGATCTAACTTGTGTGGCAACGCTCCATGTAGACTCTTTGCATCAGGGGAAATATTAACTTCCTCGCTAGATCATCTTGTAGTCACCCCACATCTTCATCTGTTGTTGGAAATGATCATTCCAAGAGATTTATCGATGCTTCATTTCTTGATTCTGGCAGGCTTCTTCTTGGTTTCTGGTGTAATTGACAAAAATCAAACCAACACAAACTTGGTAGTATTTATACTTGGTGTATTGCTGAAAAAACTCAGTCCAATGGGCACCTTATATCATTTCTATGTCCATTGCTGACAAAAATCAGTCCAATGAGCATTCACAACTTTGTTTGTGTGTGCACACAAAATTGAGCTCAAAACTTTAGGTGCCAACAGGCCCCCACCACTATTATCTAACCCATCCTCAATCCAATTTCTCTGGAATACTCAGGGAAGTATATTTAAGGGAAAGCATAGCATCATTCTTCAGAATATTTGTGAGGGCATCTAATGATTTGAACCGAACCCTTTATTGGTGCCTCAGTAAAGAGCATCATTATTTTCTTGTTGTGTTGTTCTATGATTTCCAGGTCAAGTGGGATTTCTCGGTCGATCGAAATATGGGGGGTTTTGGAGTGATGACAGAATGTGAAAAAAGGGTTGATATGAATGGGATTACCAAGAGGAATTTGATCCAGCCTTCCTGCTCCGAGGAAGGGAGTGATGGTGATGGGTGGGAGGAGGGTGCTAAGAAAGTCACTGAGTAATGTCTTGTCTTAAAACCAAAGGGGATGAAGCATGGAAAATATTTAAGCATCTTTAAGCATAGGGGGAAGGAGAGTGGTATGTAGAAGAAAATCATGGTTTAGGAAGCAGGGAGTTATGAAGCTAACTCTATTTGGCATAGGGAGTGGGTGGACGTTGACGGAGAAAGGTTTGATATACTAACCACCTCTTGGAAGGTCGAAGATTAGTTTCTGGTGTTTCTTAATCAAACTAATGGAAAAAATGTATGGATAGATGACTCAGGCATGCCATGATGGGGGAGTTGAATAATGAGAGCGAGAGAAGAAATGAAACTATGTGGGGATATGGGAGAGAAAGATGTTGGTTGGTAATTAGGTTTGTGAAATATATAAGCGGGGGAAGATGAGAAGGGGGCAATGAAGGAGAAAAATTGTGAAGAGGGAGATGGCATGAAGGGAAAGAAGGACATGATAGTAGACTATAGTATACAAGAAGATCGATATTGTAGATCGAATGTACTGGCAAGGGTCAACAGAGAATGTGATGTTGCAACTTGATGTGTACTTGGAACATTAGATGGTATTCACCCTATGTCATTTGATGGCTACCGCCTGAGTGATTGAAATGAATTCTTACATTTTCAAAAGGTAATTGATGTTAACTATGATCTATGCTAAATATTGTATAACCTATGCTAATATTATTGTATTGAGTTGTAAAGCTAACAAAACATTTAAGTGGTGATTGACCCTTGAGGGCCATAGTACGCTTTCAACCTACTACCATTAATGAGAACTTTGAGTGGTTGTCCTTGTAGATTTTTTATCTTGGTGGCACCTAATTCGTCGATGTAGACTAGCCAAAACAGACCCAACCAATGCATGCATAGCTTACGAGGATTCTACAAATATTTGTTGTCATACAAAAAAACTAAAGATCATGGCTGAAGTATTTTTTGATGGATTTTACGGTCGTGTCAGGCATTCTATCTGTATTTTTCCACCACTTGGATGAAACCTCCCATTATGTGGTCTTCCTCGAGTTCCATAAGCTCATCCAATCTATGTTCGAGGGACTCATCATCGGCCATATGAGTGGAAAGGGAGAACCGAAGGCTAGGGACCACATATTCTAATGGCATGGCGCTTCCTTTCCATAGAATAATATGAATGGGTTGTGCTAATTCATCCTTTTTCATGTGTTTTAGTAAGCCCATAGTACTGCGGGGATACGCTGATCCCAATCATGATGTTGAACATTACAAACTTTAGTTAATGAATTCTCTAAAATTTTATTGAAAGATTCAATAGTACCATTAACTTGAGGGTGATACAAAGTGTTCTTCTAATGATGGATCATGAACTCCTAAGTGAGTTTTTGGATGGTCTCATTCCGAAAATGTGAGCCCTGGTCACTGATCAATACCCCGGGACATTTGAATATAGTGATAATGTTGTCAAAAATCAAGTGCACCACAATTTCTATTATATAATACTTGATTGGTGCGGCTTCATCCCATCACGTTAGATACTCTGTTGCAGTAATAATGTATCACTCTCTGATGCGACATGCAGGAGAATTGATGGGCCCAACAAAGTCTATGGCCCATTTTTTGAAAGGCTCAAGTGAAATTACTAAAAAGAGGTGGAGCTCATCTTTGGGGTAAGGCTTTCCCACTCATTGACATATGTGGTAGTGTTTGTAGTAGTCTTTAGAATACGTGAAGAGAGAGGGCCACCAAATCCCTGCACGTATAAATTATCACGTAGTATCATTTCCAATGTTATGGCCTCCAACAATACCTTCATGTGCCTCATATAGGAGGGAGTTCGATTCGTGTACCAAATCACATTGATCTAGGATTCTATTTGTGCCCAACTTATACAATTGTCCGAAAATCAACTAATAGTCAACACTACGATTTAACAATTGGAAATGTTGCATAGGAGTATATTCTCTAGGAGCCCATCCGATGATGAGGAATTGTGCTATTTCAGCCAGTTGATTTGGTATGGCTTCCACTCGGAAGAGTTGCACATACAAAAGTTTTTCATCGAGGCTCTGGGTAGCTTCCCCTGTCTCAATTCACAATAAGTGATCTAGTCCCACATTGGATTTGTCTGGTTTAATCAGAACTTCGAATTCGAATTATTGAAATAGCAGAAACCACCGGAAGATGTGGCCACCCAACACTGATTTTTTAACTAAGTATTTGAGGGAAGAATGATCAGTGATGTGAAGGTGGACCCCAACAAGTAGTGGTGGAACTTTTACAAAGAATATACCATGGATAGGCCCTCGCGCTCGGTTGTGGTGTAATTTTGTTCAACATCAAATAACTTTTGGATGGAAAAGTATACTAGATGATCGATTTTTCCCTCCCCTAGTTGGGCCAGAATGGTTCCCAGTGTAATGGAAAAAGCATTGATGTGGACATGGAAGATCTTGGACCAGTCTGGAAAAATCAAAATGGGCATAGCAACTAGTTTTTATTTCAATGTGTCAAAGGCTTGTTGGAATTCTAGTGTCCATTCATATTTAATATCCTTGCACAACAATATTTCCAATGGGGCCACAATCTGAGCATATTTCTAGATGAACCTTCTATAGTATCTGATATAACCCAAGGTTGCATGCATTCCACAAACTGAAGTGGTGGCCACCATATCCAAGATGGCACCAATCTTAGTTGGCTCCATGAGCAAGCCATCTTTACACACAATGTGGCCCAACAATATACCAAAGGGTGTACAAAATATGCATTTATTCAAATTTAAAGAAATTTTTAGTTGGCGACATCGATCTAGCATCAATCGAAGGGCTTGCATGTGATCCTTTATTATATTGAACACATTCTAGTTGTCCAAGTATACCTCAAGCAATTTGTGGATAAATTCCTTGAAAGTTGATATTGATATCCAAGAAAATAATGTGAGGGAATTCTTGAGGCCAAAGGGCATGGCTGTGTATGAGAAGCACCCCCATTTGGTCACAAAGGTGGTTTTATCCTGATATTCCTTTGCGATCCAAAATTGATGATATCCAGAGAAACCATCTATGAATGAGTAGGCTTCTCTGTCGTCAACATTTTCCAATGCCTCATCTATGAATGGTGTTGGGAAAGGTTCATGGACCCGGGCTATGTTAAGAATCCTAAGAATGATGCATATACAAATTTCCTCAATATTTTTGGGTTGGATGACCATGGGGCTAACCCAATCAGATTAGTTTATAGGGACAATGATCCTGGCATCCAAAATTCAGTCTAGTTCTTTGTGCACCTTTTCTTTGTACTTAGGATTTAGGAGATAGGGTATTCTCTTGACTGGATTGACATCGGTTTTGAGTTCAATATTCATAGTGCCCAAGGATCCTGTAATACCCTTCACATCAGAAAACATCTGAGAAAACAATTCCTCATACTCTTTAAGGAGGTCGACAACCTGAGTGACTGTCTCCTTATCCAAATAATCTCCAATAATGGCCATCTTGGGTGCTTCTTTCATCCAAATTTTTTGCTTTTTGGTATTTATAGGGCCATTATAGTCTGGTGCATTCATCTCGACCACCTTCTCCTTTAGCATGTGTTCTCCTTCTAATTCTATGATCTGAATATTGCAAGGGTCTTGGTCATCAATATTCTCCACATCAACCTTCTAGCAATGTACCGCTTCTTTCAGTTTGGCCACCAACTGGTGGTAGGATCAGACCACTCTAGGGTCGTTGTCCTTTGGTTGTCTATGAAAAATGAATTCCTTAACCCGACAAAGTGCCTCGCTGTGATCCACATCTTCTTTGGTGAACCGGAAGGTCGAAAGAAACTAAGAACTCATATGGGTCCACTCACTTATTTTACTTATGAGTTCCTCCTGAATCTACCATCTTCTAGGAACCATATCTATGGTGTGGATAAACCAATGGACCCATTGGTATTGAGGGATGTTCTTAAAAATCCAACATCATTCACAAAATGAGATATGTTCCTAAGGTTCCTCATTGCCCTTATATGGGTTGGCTAGTTCAAAGTCGGTGATATGATGGAATTAGACTTGTATAAAATCAGCTACCTGCTCCTAGATCTGAATATCTGGGTGGTGCATCACCCACCACTATGCATGGGTCCAATGGAACACAACATATATGGTATTAAGCATCTAATCTATGGGGACGGTTCTCTCCATTTGTAATAGGAATTTTTCCATCGACTCTGTGCCATCAAACTGTCAGGCATCGAAAATTTCATACCCAATCCATCACATTGCTTTTGTGATTTGTGCACATCTACACATGGAAACTTTGTAGATATTATTCTTTCATCTCTCGAGGGCATCATCAAAATTTGTGTCATAATATTTTATACTCCTCTAGCTTAATTCTCCATATGCGGTGGGATGGATGTAGTCCTCCTTGCGCCTCGTGACCTTGTAAATATTTTCAACTCTCGATATTTGTGCATCCTCATCTACAAGCTCATTGTATAAATCACCCTCATCTGGGTCCAGTGGCATGACCATGTGCAAGGTGTCAGATTCAAAGGACATATGCCTCTTCTTCAAGTTTAGCACCACATTATTGTCAAAGGCCCATTCAATTCCTAGTAATGAAGGATATGGATCAGACCCATCCATGATCTCAATGACTTCAAAATCAACCTTTGTTTTCACTCCTTCTATGTTGACTTCGACTTGCTCCACTGGACCTATGGGATATATCTTGTATCGATTGGATAATTAGAGTTGAATGGGAGACCAGACTGACCTGGGCTTACCCATCACTTCCCAATAATTCTTTGGAAAACATTTCACGTCAACTCCTAGATCCAACATTACTCCATCCGTGTCATACCCACCAATATTTGTTGTCATCTTAAACTCTCGACCAATGTGTTTTTTCTTGTTGACCCACCAGACATCCCTCTCCATCAATGGAGCCGATATGGTGGAATCTTCTCCTTATTCTTTCATGAAATAAGTTAACATCTAGTTCAACTTACTTGCATCTTCTCAATCCTTAAGCAAGCTCAAATAACAGTGAAAGAAGGTACTGAATTGATCCTCAACTTCTTCCATGTGACCTAAGTCATGTAAGGCTTCTACACATGCTGTGATTTGTAATTATTCCTAGTGTTTTGCTTCATAGGATTTTTTCTCAATGTGTCATAGCATAGCCTATCTACATGCTTCTTCTATCGATATTTTGGCTTCATGATGAATTTCATCACGTACATGAGCCTCATCCAAATATATTTGTGCCACGCATTGTAGTTCTTCACACGTGGGGGATTCTTCTAGTGACCTCTACATTTCCCACTACACTTATTCGCAGATCTGTGCCTCCTCTAGCGACCTCTACATCACCCTTTTCACTTCCTCTTGGATTTGTTCCTCTTCAAGAGACCTTTGAGCCATGTGTTCCAGCTCCTCGTGCATTCTTGCTTCTTCAAGGGCCCTTTTCACCTTGCACATATACTATTTCTGCTAAGAATCATAAAAATTAGGATGGGGTTGGGGTGCCTTCCTGATCTTTCCATCTGGCTATTGGCCCGAGACTTCACCATGCTCGAAGTCTACCCCAGTATTTTTCCCTCCACGGGTTACTACCCGAACATCTTCTTCTTCATTCTTATTCTTTTTTTTTCATGGCTCGACATCCACCATGTTATAGTTAGTCTTCTTGTCCTCCCACTTCTTTAGTAAGTCGAGACAATCCTCGGTTACATGTTCAGGACTCTAACAATATGCTCATATCACATGTGTCTTAGTGCAAAATTGTGAGACATGACCACTCTCACCGCAATTGAAACATGTGGGGGGTCTACCACCATATCCATGGCTACGACTGCACCCATATCTACCTCGGGGTCCTCCTTGTTATCTACCTTTTTTAGCACCATCGCGCTCACCACCATTTTTCTCCACGTGTACCCGGAAAGAATCCCAGGTATTGTCCTGCATTAACTAGAGAGAGTGACAACAACTAATACCATCATCGATGGATTTACAGAACTCACAGAATGGTGTGTGAGTCTTTGTTTGGTACTTTTGTAATGTGGGATAGCAGGGTGGAATTAGAATATGGCCCCATTTTCTAAATATTTCACACCATTCTTACTGTCCCGATGGAAACATAGGTGACGTGCCTATCGTCGCATAATTTGGAAGGACCGAGCACTTTTCTTGATGATGCCCCTATGAACGACATGTAGTACACCATATGTGATCGCACACAAATTTAGTCTTGGCCATATCTTGTAGTTGTATTGTTAGGTTGGTGAGTTGTGACTGAACCTATGCCAACCTAGCCAATGTCTCTATGCCTCCCAGTGTATCCTCTACTCTCATCATGATTTCGATTTCCTCGGCCTGAGTCATCACCTTCTATTGGGTGATTGGGACTTGGATAAGGGGTAGAAACCCCACAATGAACCACTCTCTGTGTTGCATATCCTGAATATGGAACGTTAGCCTATCCAACAATTTTTTTAACTGTTGGTCATAATCCCAAATGGTTTCTCCTTCTTTCTACATGATTTCCTTAATTTCTACAATGCATTGAGACTCTGACTTCATCTTTTGAAATTCTCAAAGTAGGTCCTACTTGATCTCGGCCAAGGACCTCCCCTATCCTGCTAATGAAATAACATTATATTTTGTGTACCACGTCAAGGTCCTATCCCTAAATGTAGTCTCTAGTTGCGTGATATTGCTTGCATCATCTGTAACTCTCTTTACAAACCATATTTCATCATATGTGAACCAGTGTTGCTTTTCATTGTCCCTACCAATTGCATGGAACACATGTAACCTTGATGTACTATCTTGAGTTTTGATCTTCAAAGAAGAACTTGTTCCACCTTTATAGCTTCTATGGGATGGATATTTCCACACTACTATTGGATAGGGTAAAGTATTGTTGACTTCACCTTATTCTCCACTTGTTTTGCCACTTCTTTCTTCTTCTTCTTCTCTTTCCTGAACTCTAATCTCTCCACTAACTGTAGTATTTTCTTCTTGGTTAAAAATGAGCAAGGGGGGTGGTAAAAAGGGGTGGTAACACCATATTCTTTCTAACATTATAGTGAGGTGACCCAAATAGATATCTACTTGCAGTCGTGCAAGACCATCGAAGACTATCAAATTGTCTCCCCCAACACTAGGGGAGCCTTCGTATTTATTCTCTTCTAGTGCACTACAAATCTACGTCATCTCTTCCTGACCTGACTGTGCACCACAACTGTGTGCTCCTACCTCCAAGACGATCTGTGCACTACCACTACACGTGCCATATCATGATCTGATCTACGCACTACTACCTTGTGCAAAATCATTCTTTTCACTCGGCACATGAATTCTCTGCGTGTCATCCTCTCTCTTTCTCAGTGCATTACCACTACGCTGAGAGACAAATTTTATTTTGATTGGCACCTTAAGGTATTGTGAGATAACTTCTCTTCTTGTCAATAGGTAATTGTTTGGAACTTCCTCCTCCTAGTCTATGGGTGCACCACTAATTTTCACCTGCACACCACACATGTGCGCTCTTTCCTCTCTTAAGTTTACGACGTACCACAACATCCAAAGGGTTCATGCTTTACAACTTAGGCCCTCACTACCACTAATGTCACTACTGGTATCTTCAACATCAATCCTCTTCACAGGCCTTTCCTTTCATATGCTCCACTCTGGCACATCATCCTCTCCCACACCACTGCTTGGTGTGAGTTTTCTCTTCATTCTGGGCCTGACACTTTGATGCACACCATTGGCTAACTCTTCTCTAATCCTTCTCTCATTTTTCTCTATCATCTCATCTCTTCTTTCATATCTCTCGACTCTTTTTCTCCTCTGCTCTTCTGGGTCCATTCCAGTCCTAACCTCATCTCGACACTTCTTAGATCATCTTCAATGGATCCATATTTTGTCTCATTTTCCCCTACCTCTACCAAAACCACCCCCCAACACTAGGGGGTTTACTCGGCCATTATATCAGGTTCCATACACATAATTCTTCTCTCTACACACAACATTTTGATCCAAAGTGTAATTTCTTATAGCATTTGCTTCCTTGGCTCTTCTTCAAACTTTATTTCAACCTCACTAAAAGAATCACTACATTCTATAGAAAACTCAACAGTGTGTCCTTCCTTCACTCGAGCAAACAAAAAATCAATCGCCTGACTCCAATTTTTATCTAGCACCTTCAAGTTGTCAAGCTTATCTTGATCCCAAATTATCAGCTCTAATAGAAACACAACCAAAGTGACTTCATCTTGTCTCTTTATCCATTCATGTAGCAGACATGGTAATTCTCTAAAGAAGAGTTCATGGATATTTGAGTACACATATCTTTCTTTCCATTCCTTCGCATTCATTCACAATCCTTGCATCTCTTTTAGGGAAAACACATCTTCTCTTGCTTCTATATAGTCTTGAATATCCTCCTTAGAAGGATGCCAAATCATTTTTATTTTCCTCTATTGATCTCAACAAGACTTCAGATCCCAGCGAAAGAACCATTTGTTAGGTGCAATGTCATCGTTTTAGTCCACGCTTTTGTGTGCACCAACCTTATTAACATTGGAGAGGTTTAGACCTAGGGTTTTTTTAGAGAATTTCCAACAAAATCTCAAAGCATTGGCATATCAATCCTTGACCAAGACCAAGAAAGATTTCACCCAAGATGTAGAGAGGACCACAAATACCATAAGGTCTCGTGTCAGAGATGGAGGATTAAACATATGAAGCCTTACTACAATTGGTGCCCATATAACTCATGTCTGACATACTATTTTAGGACTAAGAATTAAAACTATCCAAACACATAACCAACTTATTCACAACAGACACAGAATAGATCAGAATTGACATATTTTTATTACTGGAAACATGATATCATATTCGAGACATACAGTACATTGAACATATTCTTAAGACAACCATAGGACTTCATATCATTATTATCTATAACCATGGGAATACAATATGATACACCATGTTGCTTGCCTTAAGATCAGATAGAACAAAGACATAAGAAAATATTTACAACTTCACATTATTACAACATGCTCGGAGTGAGCTCAAGGCTGATATCCAATCGTCTTTTTCATATGCTAACTAGCTAACTCATGTTATGAACTTAGAGCTCCTTTTTATATATTTCACTATTGGGGAGGGTTGTCTCTTTCCTCTCTGCTCCACTTTCTTATATGATCCAACTACCTTACGTGCTTCTCATGTCTTCCAGTTCTTCATGTAGAATCTTTGCATCAAGGGAAATCTTAACTTCCTAGCCAACACATCTTCTGGCTGCCCCACGTATTCATCTTCTACTGGAAATAATCATTCTAGGTGATTTCCCAATGATTATTTTCTTGATTTCGGTGGGCATCTTCCTGATTTATGACACAATTGAAAAAAAATGGACTGATGCGCACTTGGTAGTCTTTATACTTGACGCGCTATTGAAAAAAATCAATCTAATGCGCACGTTTTGGCATTTCTCTATGCATTTCCTTATATGCACACAAAACTATGAAATGAGTGTTCACAACTTCGTTTTACAAAACTGGGCCCAAAACTTTGGGTGCCAACATGAAGATGTACAAAACATTTTGCAAATTTATAGTAAAGTACCAAATCTACCTTGAAAACCTCCAATGACAAAGATTCCTCAATAGTTTGAGAAGACATATAAAAGAAAGAAAGTAGAGTTAGCTTCAAAGGACTCAGGGACAGAGGAAGAAAGATTAGCCAAAAGACAAAAAATAGAGGCACTTTATGAAGAGGAAGATAAAAAATTATAGGAAAAAGTAGCACCAATGGAAAAAATACATGTGGCAATTGTGGAAGTATCATCATCAGATAAGATCAAGAGTATAGAGGGTCAAAATGAAATAGAATCAGAAAGTGCATATCAAGTAAAACAAATCGATCATGTCCATCACTTCATGGACATTAGGAAAATAGGTGCAAATGTCAAACACAATATTATTCCTAAAATATTTTACCATGAGACATCTCAAACTAGAACGCTATCAATTGTGGACTATGAAAAATGAAGATTGAATATAATAGTCATGGAGCCAAAGGAACATAAGAAGGTTACAAACATTTTTATTGATCTTAATGCAGTGCATCCACTGGATAAATGGACCCGCATAGAAAAACTAGAGAAATGTTGAATAGATATGTGATGATAACTAACCTAGGAATAAAGGAGTTGCAGGTTATAAATTATAAGCTCAGAAATCATCTTAAAAATGCGAAATTGGCCAATAGAACCAGGAAAATGAGAGTAGAGAAAATGGAACAATGGATGATGGACCTAGGATATAATCCAAAATATGAAGCATATGTACAAGATCTAATAAAAACAAAGGACACAGAGATATAGGAATTAAATAAAAGGCTTAAAATTCGAGGAATTGATCATGTACAGATCCTAGAACTATATACATTCTAGGAAAAAAAAGAACATATTTTGAAGAAAATGATATAGGTGGAAGAGAAGATCGAATTGTATGGAAAGAATATTGAAACTCTAAGAGGTGGATCATCTTCAACTCAATCAACAGAGTCATTAGATGCAACAATTGGATTATCAAAATCATTATCAGAGTTGAATTTAAAGAGAGTTAAAATTGAAAAGATGAAGAAAACTAAATCTGCACAAAATGAAAAAATACAAGATAAGGATAGGGTTATTGGAGAATACCAGAAGCTAAAATTTAAGATGCTAATAGACATGGAGAAAATGAAGAACAAATTGTCAGGAAAACCCTATCTGGTAGGGGCGAGACACATCATTTGGGATGAAATCATTAGTGACATTGTTAAGATTTAGGACTACTTCAAGATAATAGATGATGAGATTTTATTGACAGATGAAGGAGATGGAATTACAAATAAATCGTTTCATGAATTAGGCACTAGACCTCAGGTTGTTACTCCAATGATAAAATTCCTAAATTCCAGTTCCAGAGAAACATTGACAAACAAAGGTGTCAAAAACATAACTGCAGTGGTTATGGAAACTGAACAGATTTTTACAAAAAGGAATCTGATACAACAAGCTAAAAATAAATGCACAATGGTGAAGAGAAATGTTGAATGTGTAACAAATAAGTTTCAGAATTTAGTGAAGATAGGGTTACCTTCAACATGGGGTGATAAATGTTGAGATTACTAAGACAACTAAGACGGGGGGTGAATCAGTTGTTATTGTGCTTAAACAATTTTAAGTTTATTAAACCATTCTTAATATTTCTTCAAGTGATCATCAATATTATACAACATATGGACAACATAAATAATGAACATTAGTCA
>JZKD02S0742087.1:888964-899880 GCA_000966675.3 Picea glauca
ATCCATCACATGATTTATAGTATGTGTTTGTTTGTTTCTTAGTTGTCTCAATCTTTGTTGTGGCAAATAGTTATTCCTTGAGTATCTTGATTTCAAATATCTAGATCTTAAAGAATAGTTTATAGCTTTGTGATCAAATTTAGAATAGAAAAAACAATAACCATAGAAAAAACCTTTGTACCTGGAAAAAAGTTGTAGTCGATTTCTTCCATGCTAATGATTTCTTTGATCAGAAAATGTGTTTGTGTTATTTCTTTGATCTACAAATTCGGTTATGGTACTTTTTCTTTCATTCCTTCTTGGTGGCTGATTTTCTTTCTTTGTTTCTGCAGAGTGGTTGTTGTCAATGATTGTAGTTTTGACAAACTTGATGTGTTATGTATTACTTGAATGATCACTACTTGATCATTCTTCATAGCCCAAGCCGGCTTTCCACTTTGGATTCCTTTACAAAGAATCACCTTTACAAACTTGGCTTCTGCAAGTCCATTCAAGATATAATTCATTCCCTTAGCATTAAAGCTAAATTCTAACTTATCATCCTTGGAAGCCAGCACAACAGGCTTTGTATATCTAGTCTCTACTACATCCCAAACATCAACACCTAAGGCCATTAGGTATGTTCTCATTCTAACCTTCCAAAAGGCAAAATTTGTTCCATCATATAGAGGAGGCTTACTGGTTGAAGCCCCTTCATGAATTGTCATGTTTAAGCTTATAGATCTACCTTTAAATAAAAGGAACCAGCTCTGATACCAATTGTTGAGATTATTAAGACAACTGAGAGGGGGGGTGAATCAATTGTTATTGTGCTTAAACAATTTTAAGTCTATTAAACCATTCTTAATCTTTCTTCAAGTGATCATCAATATTATACAGCATATGGACAACATAAATAATGAGCATCAATCACACATAAGATATACACAGAGATAGATTTTCACGAGGAAAGGGAGAAAACCTCTTCTTCTTCGAAATGATAGGTAGACTTTTAAGTTCTGTACATCATCTATGTTTGAGCACCAACTCAAAGTGAGGCTACTACCTCTTTTTTACAAGCTCCAACTTGTTGAGAGAACCAACTCTCTGGTTTCTCTAGCATCGACTAGAAGGAAGCACCAACTCCCCGAGTGTTCCAGCATTGACTGGATGGAAGCATCTACTTTCACTTATAAAAGCACCAACTTGTTTGAGAGCACCAACTCTCTGGTTTCTCTAGCATCGACTAGAAGGAAGCACAAACACTCTAAATTTTCTAGTACCAACTGGATTTATACAAGCAACAACTTGTATACAAAAAACTCTGTGTTTTCCCAAGCACCACCCTGCCACCCTGTTTTCTAGCCATAACTATATGGAAGCTACAACTCCCAATATTCATGCACCAACTTGAATATCAGAGGACCACAGTCCTCCCTAGAACCACCCTTTCTTGTTGATTATAAATAAATGATTGAATAACCAACAACACAGATAAATCGATTCTTACCACTTCTTCTCTGTTCTGTAAATCTGGTCTGCTTCTAACTGTTCTGCAATTCTACTCTTCTTCAAGCTATTCTGCAACTCTGCTCTTGCTTCTGTCTATTCCTCATATGTTACTCATCTCTAAGTTTTATCTCACACTACACATACTATCGGTCTCACACTGCGCATACTGTAATTTACCCTTTCTTACAATTCAACTCATTTTTCATTTAGAATGACCAACCATCCACAGTCATTGCGTCTCAATTTTATCCTATACCACCTATTCAATTACACCTTGAATCTCCAAGAAAATGCATCAACAACTGAGTCGCCAACCATCCAAGAATCATGATTCAATTCTGCTAACTGAATCATAACTGATCGATTACCTGTGAGGTGAAACAGTAACCCTTCAATCAAGTTTCCACTTAACCAGTACCGTTGGATTAAATCCGCAGGATTTCGCATTTATCTCATATGCCCACTAGCTATGACCGAGCACTAAATAGAATTTGAATTTTGTGATTTCGCATCTCGGCATTCCTGTGATGAAGGGTCTCGACACTCCAAGTCACGATCGTTGAAACTCTGAGATGGAGCTTAGCATCGCTAGCTTCTTCCCCTCACGTGACCACCGACGGTGACCACAGGCTGTGTTAAAAGGTGCTTCGTATTTAGTGAACTTATGAACTTTATTGAACTTGATCAACGGTCGATATCTCCAATGATCCGATGGTCCAGATCTCATCGTGATCTTGCATATCGCAATTCCTGTGATGAAGGATCTCGATACTCTAAGTCGTGATCGTCGAGACTCCGAGATGGAGCTTAACACTGCTAGCTTCTTCCTCCATCTTCTGCAGATGTAGCCATTGGCTATGACCACAGCCTTATTTGAAAATGCATTTCACACTTTCACGTCTCGGGTATTCTATGATGATTCCTCTCGAATCTCCATGTCATGAACTCCGAAATAGAGCTTGGCTTCTCTAGCTCTACTCTCCAGCTCTCGACAATGTGACCACGAGATATGACCACTCACCAATCAAACGAGCACTTCGCTCCTTTGAATTTTCAGTCAGTGAAACGTTAATCCCTTGCCACATGTCCCTCTTGGATCAATGGTCAATATCTTATCATGATTTCACAACTTCATGGGCCTTTGTCATGCCTGATCAAAAGTCCACGATCTCGATGATTTGACGATCCAGATCTTTTCATGATCTCGCATATCGCAAGTTCCCACACCATGCTCCGTTGACTCCTCCAATGTGAAAGTCATCAAAATTCCAATCACTTGCCACATGTCCTATGACTCCAACGGTCAGGATTGTTATTGCAATTTCGCATATCGTGAGTTCGAACCTCTTTCCTTTGGATTTCCTGATCTGCGAAACTCTGAAACAAAACCTTTGTCATGCTTTGGTTGTTTTCTTCCTTCTGATCTTACACTGTTGATCTTATCATTATCGTTATGCTACATATCATGTTGATCTTTTCCATCTGATCATTTTGATCTTCTCCATTAATGACAAACACACATACTCTACCTCTGTCTAAAAACATGCCAACAATAAAGGGAAGCTTTTGTCATATGAAAATTATGGAAAAGGTTTATTCATTGTTAGAGAAAAACAAGATAAATTTCAAGGGATGGATGATATTTTGAGAGGATAGACCATTGTATACACACTCATAGATGGTTTATATCTTCTTTGGCAAGCAAAAAACTTATTTTCAAATCCCCCTACATGTGAAAAATACATAGAATTGGATATTTCATACAGGAAGATGAATTCATTTATTTATCCATCGGATGAAAATTGGAATCATCTCATCCAATTGTTGAGAGGATGACTCACCAAGGCAGTTGAATAAAATCGGGAGTTGTCTTCTCCAACCATCCTATTCTCTAGAAGTCAAAGATCTTGTTTTATTTGAAAAGCTAGGAAAAGGGATTGAATAACCATTTTGGCTACGACTTGATTTATATAAATATCTATGAAAAACTCAATGTAAAGAAGCTTCTTTAGGCCCAATAAAGATCATATATTTAATCAAATTTTACAAGTTTTGAGAGTTTCAAACTTCTATGCACATTTCATGTGACTCTTTTTCTTGATGTTTTCTTCATGATCATAGATTCTTCTAGAATCTATCTACTTCCATGACTGTGATAACTTAGTAAAAAAATATTAATACAAATTTGCAAAGGTATCTTTAAAAGTTACATATTTCTAAAATATATTGTGAGTATTGCTCAAACCTGTACTTCATTCATTTCACCTAGTGAATAAGGAAGAATTGTTATTTTCTGTTCATTTTATATTCTGGTTTGGATACATATTCTATTATTATTTCTTTTGTCTGAAAGTTAAAATAATATTTATTAAGAGATACAGCATTTTACATTTAGCTTGTTTTTCTCTTCTTCTTTCATTCTTTAAATATTCAATTGGATGAGACATAGAATTTTTTTCTTCAAATCTTGGTCTTTAAATATTTAAATACTTGTAATACAGACCCAAAACAAAACAACAAAAACACTATGTTTCAAAACAGATAAATTAATTAAATTCAATCATAGTAAATGGATGCTTTGGCATAGTTTCCTAGTCAAAAAACATCTCAAAAGTTACAACACAAGCTACATAAATTTAGTTAACTGGAAAATTTTGAATTTATGTGTATTTTCCGAAAGTAATGTTCCTCAATTAAGTTGGGGAACATTACAATTTGATACCCATGAGGTATATGCAATTAAATAGATGAACTCAATTGTGCACAATTTATCTATTTCTTCCTTGATGGTTGGGTTTTTTACAAGATGGAGTGGCCATTGTTTCTATTGATTAGGGGATGCATTCAGCCATGTGTAAATGTGATGTTTAACAATGTTTGGATTAAGTCTGTAGATTTCTAAGTACAACCAAGAGAACACATCCCAAAACTCTTGAAATATTTATTTATAATATCAAACCTCTTTAGAATAAGAAACAACTCCAATAATTATATCTTCAACAATGTCAAGTGTAGTAGAAATATCAACTTTGACAATATGTAAAATATTAACCATTTTTCCTTCCTCAAGGGTGTGTGGGGGTAGGTATGGGTTATTTAACTAATATATATAACCATGGGGGATAAAATCCTGGGCCACAATAGTATACTAGTCATAAGAGGTGGAAGGGGTGAATCCCATTAAAGGAGCAAAAAGGAATGATGATGCATATCATTCCAAGGGTAGTTAGGTGCATTCAACGTTTCTAGAATGTATTGATCTGAATGGAATATGTGGGAACTAGAGACATGGATATCATGTGATACTGTGGAGGTTGTGATAATATTATAGATACTACATACTTCATACATATTTGATGGGTTACTCATATGAGAAGAACCCATTGACATGGAGACAACACAAACAAAGTATGAGACTCCAACCAAGGTAAGGTTAAATATGGCACACTATAAGGAGGTGGGCCATTGTTAATGTTGGAGGACAATGAATATTCTTCATAGGACATATAACCTATTAAGCTAGATAAATGATAGATTGTGGTGGATGTAGTGATATTCCCAAGTGGTGGAGAAACATGTGATTGAGTAAATTGATTAAAGATTATGAAAATATATACAAATTAATATGCTTAAAATGTAGTTCTAATCTCTATTTTCTTGAATATTTTAACGTTTTAGAGTAAATTGATTAAATATTATGAAATTATATACAAATTAATGTGCTTAAAATGTAGTTCCAATATCTATTTTCTTGAATCTTTTAACGTTTTAGATATTATTACTATGTTATTTGTTAAGACTGGGATTTAATTACTTGATTTCTCCATAAATCATTTTTTTTATTTTTCATAAAAACTTGCTCTATGAATTATGTTGAGTGAAATCCATTTACTTATAGATGAATAATTGTTTTTTATTATTATAACAATTAGTTTGAAAATTTATAGCAAAGTGATTTTAAGTATTTGGAACATGATTTTAATAGGTGTTGTATAGCTGTTCTACAAAATGACTTTTTTTGTCGGAATTCGGCGATATAAATTTACATAAATCACTATTTTTGTTGTTCAAAATCCATTTCTGAATGCATAAATGGATCCAACATGCTGAAAACCCCCTTGAACATTCAGATTATACAAAAATAATCACTCAAATCTACTAATCTAACAATTTCTCAACGGATTTTGGACAAATGTCCCCGGAAAACATCATCATTTCCTATAACGTTTAACCTACGACATTTTAATATATCGCTTAGTTTTTTAATATGAGTGGATTCCATATAAATGTTACTAGGATATTTAAACCCTATATTCATATGTGTATCTATGGTAATGTATCATTGGGTTTTTTAATATGAGTGAGTTCCATATAAATGTTACTATGAGATTTAAACCTTGTATTCATATGGATATTTGTGGTATAGAATTTTGAAGAGCTCAACCAACATGCTAGAAAGATTAGATGGCATGAAATATTCAACACTTGTTTTAACCATTTTTCCAATTGGTATTCGTTGTTACTACATTTGTAAGTAACATTCATATTTTGTGGTGACATGTAGTGAGTACAAACCACTTCATAGTAAAAATATTACCATATTTCTACCAAATCCATTGCAATTTCACTTGGTATCATGTACCCATTACATTTAGGCTTTGATAAATGTAAACATAAAATTCCTTAGTTGAGATTATACTTAGTTTATTTTCAATATATCAAACCATCTACTCCCCTTTCCTCGGAAATCCATTAATCATAAAATGTGATTAAGTATAACTAGTTATTTCCTATGCTAATATTGGCTTGCAACTTGATGTTCCACCAAGTTTCAAAAATATGATAATCCAACCAACTAATTTCATGTGGATGAAAAAGGTCAACAAATTGAAAAAAAAAAAAAAAAACATTTATTATCTTTGAGGGATTGATGTTTTGAGTGTGGAATACTACTAATGTTATAAAAACATGATCACAGAGTAATAAAATAAAATAAATGCGGAAATAAAACAAAGAAGATACACAATAAAATTGAGACACATATATACATGGTTCACCCAGTGTGGGCTACGTCCACCAAAGAAATTGTCAGGTCCTTCCTTTTTATGATCCAGGGAATGAAGGGATACAACCTACAAAACACCCGTTGTAACTTTCTCTTCTTTGTCTCAAGTCTCCTCTTTCAAAATACAATATTCACTCACATACATAACTGAAATACAATTCCCTCATAAAAGAGAGTTTCCTTCTAGGGAAAAAAACCAACATAACTTCTACCGTTAGATCTATGACCTTATAATGAACAGTCCAGATTGACTATGAAATTACAATATTTTACAAGACAATTTTCCCAAGAATTTATCTTCGGGGGCGCTTCCCCTAAACCCCCACCAAGGGAGGGATCCATAAAGTGTCGTCACCCCCCGCGTCAGGAAATGGGGTCCAAAAGCGGCTGAAAACAAGACCTCTGAATCATTAAGATAATTAGGCTCCACAACTAACAATCTCCCACTTGGAGACTGATCACAAAAACTCCACTGTTGTTGTACCTAATGGACTATGATCCACCTTGGACCTGAAAATTTTCTCATCTTCACTTTCATGCTTGAAGGCCAACTAAAACTGAGCAGGAACTCAGTTTCTCCTTGGTTACTACCTTTGTTAACATGTCTGCAAGATTCTAGCTAGTATGTATATTTTCCAACTTCAATTCTCCATCTCCCAAGACAAATCATATGAAATGGTACCTGAGTTGTATATGTTTAGTCTTAGAATGAAAGGTTGATTTCTTTGAAAGATGAATGACACTTTGGTTTTCACAATAGAACCTGTTATTCTCCTGTTTCTTTCCCAATTCCTATGTAACCAAATCATCTCTTTGCTAGCATCTCTAGCAACAACATACTATGCTTCCGTTGTTGAAAGTGAAACCACCTTTTGTAGCTTCAAAATCCAACTTATTGTTGTTCCACCTATAGTAAAAATATACCCTGTGGTGCTCCTCCTGCTATCTTTATCACATGCCATATCTAAATCAACATATCCATGTAGAACATTGTCTGAACCTCCAAAACATAATGCATGAGTAGCAGTACCTCTCAAATACTTGAGAATCCATTTTACTACCTCCCAATGTTCTTTACCCAAATTTTTCATATACCATGTCACAACTCCCACTGCATGTGCAATATATGGTCTTGTGCACACCATCGCATACATCAAGCTACCAGCTATTGATGAATAAGGGACCCTAGACATGTATTATATATGCTCTTGTGTCTTGGGACACATTTTCTTGGTTAATTTGAAATGGTTAGCCAAAGATGTACTAATAAGTTTTTCATTCTTCATTCTAAACCTTTCCAACACCTTCTCTATGTACTCACCCTGAGACGATGTCAATTTGTGATTTTCCCGTCTCTTGTTATTCTCATACAAAGGATTTTCTTTGCAACACCCAAATCCTTCATTGCAAATGAATTAGCTAATTTCCTTTTGAGCACATTTATATCATGCATGTTAGACCTTGAAACAAGCATGTCATCTAAATACAATAGCAAGATAATATAGCTTCCATTTTTTAGCCTCTTAAAATAAACATAATGATTAGAATAACATCTACTATAACATTGATCTATCATAAACTTGTCAAACTTAAAATACCATTTCCTTGGAGCTTGTTTTAGGCCATACAAGGTCTTCTTCAACTTGCATGCTATATTTTGCTTCCCTTTGACCTCATACCATTGTGGTTGTTGTATATAAATCTCTTCCTCCAAATCCTCATGGAGAAAATGTGTCTTTGCATCTAATTGTTCAAGTTGGAAATCTTCTACTGCCACAAGACTTAAAATAGTCCTAATTGAAGTCATTTTAACAACAAGATAAAATATTTCTTCAAAATCTATACATTTATTTTGTGCAAACCCCTTTACAACAAGTCTAGCCTTGTGCCGCATTTTCCCCCCATATTCTTCCTTCTACATGTAAACCCATTTAATCTTCAATGCTCTTTTTCCTACAAGTCTCAAGTCTAGTTATTTACTAAGGAATCCATTTCCTCTTTCATGCCTTGCTCCCACTTATTTTTAATGTCTACTTGCATTATCTCTTCATAAATTTATGGTTCACTAGAGTCAGTCAACAATAAATAATACAATGAAGGAGAATATCGTTCAGGGGGTCTATTTAACTAGGTAGATATTCTAACAACACTTGCAAGAGTTTTAGGTGCTTGTTGCTCCTATTGTCAATGTACAATTTGATTTTCTGGTACCTTTGGAATTTCATTTTCTTTGATTTCATCAAGGACTATGTATTTTGTCTTTTCCTTTTCATGTTTCTTTCCCCGCAACTAACCTTTGTACTTGACCTTTTCATTGAATACCACATCTCTGCTCCTAATGATTTTATGATTTTCATAATCCCATAAGAGATAACCAAAAGCATTAACACTGTATCCAATAAAGGTACGGTTCTTGGATTTTGTCTCAAGCTTTGTTCTATTTTCTTTATCAATATGGACAAATGCTTCACAGTTGGAAGTCTTCATAAATGAGTAGTTTACCTTTTTACCTGTCCATGCCTCATTTGGAATGACACCACCCAAGGAGCTTGAAGTCCCTATGTGTATTAAGTAAACAAAAATATCTACAACATCTGCACAGAACTATAAAAGAAACCTAGAATGCAATTTCATACTCCTTGCACGTTCCATGATTTTTTTGTTCATCCTTTCTGACACACCATTTTCTTGTGGTGTTCCTAGAAATTTATTCTCTCTACAAATCCCATTGTATGAACAGTAATCATCAAATTCCTTGCTACAATATTCACCTCCATTGTCTGATCTGAGACACTTCAACCTCTTTCCTATCCCATTCTCAACCAAAGCTTTCCATTTCCTAAAAGTGCCAAAAACATCAGATTTTTGTCGAATGCAATAAACCCAAGTTTTTCTAGTTGCATCATCAATAAAAGTAACATAATAAAGAGATTCACCAATAGATGATACTTGAGATGGTCATTTCACAAGCTTTAACTTTTCACTCTTCTTTTCCTTTCCAACCCTGAGAAATATAAAACAATATAGAAACAATATAAAGACAAGTCAATACATTACAATCAATGTCACAAAGTGGCAATAAGGCCATGCTCATCTATTAACCACACAAGGAGGCAACCCCACTACAAAAAAACAACACTCAACCATCCCATGTCCATCCATTAACCACACAAGGGGGCAACCCCACCACAAAAAAACAACACTCAACCATCCTCATGTAAGAGAAAGGATCCACCAAACATGGAAGGATCCACCAAAATAAAGACCATAACAGGCCATCCACCATACAAAGATAATGATTAGGTACCAAAATTTAAATATGCAACATCATCATGACAATGATTCCAAATTATCACTAAATCACACTACAACAAATTAATACACATATGAAAAGACAACTCTTTCATCAAATATACTCTCATGCACACAGTATATCTCACGTTCGAAGTTCACGTAGAAAGGCATACACCTATTGACAATGGACACATTTAATAGGTTTTTAGTGCTTAATCAGTTTTGTATGGACAAGATTAAATATTAGTGGAATATTCTTAGTCGTCCCAATAAATCAATAGTTGTGATTTCAACCACTAACTTCCTCACTATTATAAAAGCATCAATGTACATGTTTATTTTTTTATGATCATATTTAAAATTTACTATGGTGGCTAGCTGATTACCACATCTGAGTGATTAGGGTTTCATTTTCTGGACCAGCCATGTCTGAGTGATTAAGGTTTCATTTTCTAGGCCACTCAAAACCTTTTTGCGTTCACCAACCATGAGTTTACTGCTGTGCTAGTAGAGTAGATAGAACAAATAACACACTATATCTTTATATAAATGTAAATAATAAGAGGAAAAAAACATATAAATGTAAATAATAGGAGGAAAAAAACAATGACATAGATTCATTTTCATCCTGAAGCACCCCAAAATTTATATCTAAGAGATACAGATTACGATGAATCTTTTTACCCTACATTGGAGGAACACACTGTTATTTTTTCCACCAAGAGCCTGTCAATTGTCATTTATTGAGAAATTGTAATTTGTGACTTATCTTTCGAATCCAATTTACTGTAACTCCAGGACTACTCTCTCGGGTTGAGTGGATTTGTATCCATTTTGAAGCAAGTCGATCTGGATGCTTGTCGTGCTTGGGTTGGGTGATATTGGCATCGAATCTGGCTCATGTGTCGCCCTGAAGCAATATACGTCAAACGCAGACTCTCTGGAGATAATGGTGTACCAACCATCTGTTAAATTTTAAATTAAAATGAAGTACCAAGGCAAGTGTTTCTCTTCCCTAGGCGCCTAAGGGGGAGAAATTGCCGAATATGGGTCTTAGTCAAATTAA
>JZKD02S0742087.1:911797-937781 GCA_000966675.3 Picea glauca
TAAATAATCTCTTCATTAGAAATACCTTATTTGACGCCGAGGGTTTTTCATACAATTTGGCCAATGCATCCATCAAACCCTTCGTTGTCTTTTCTTTCGAGATATTGAAAGCCACTGATGCTGCCAGGCTCAGTCGTATCGTTCCTAGAGCCATTCTGTCAAGAATATCCCATTCTTCGTCCTTCATGGCCGCCGACTTCTTTGCTACTCTGCTCAATGGTAGGAATAGATCCTTCTGATATAAATAGTCTTCCATCTGCATCTTCCATAACTGGTAGTTTTTTCCATTAAATTTCTTGACCCTAAACTTTCCATCTTCCGACATTGCTCCCACTCGAACCAGGAACCCTCTTTTTCTGCGAGTTACCTTACGCTTTGATACCAGTTTTTAGAAAAATAGGACCGCGGAGCAATAAAATAAAACAAATGCAGAAACAAAACACAGAAGACACACAATACAAGAGAGACATAGATTTACGTGGTTCACCCAGTGTGGGCTACGACCACCAGAGAAATTGCCAGGTCCTTCCTTTATTATTATCCAGCAAATGAAGGGATACAACCTACAACAAAACCTGCTGTAACTTCCTCTTCTTTCTCTCACAATCTTCTCTCTCAGAATATAATATTCACCATCATCCATAGCTGCAATACATTTCCCTCATAAAAGAGGGTTTCCTTCTAGGGTGAAAAAAACCTAACATAATCTCTACTGTTAGATCTACGACCTTATAATGAACGGTCCAGATTTACAATGAAATTACAATATACTTTTACAAGGCAATTTTTGCTTCGGGGGCTTCGCCCCCAAACCCTCGCTGGGGGCCCTCTTTCCCCTAGACCCCCCAGCAGGGGGGATAGGCCCCTTGAACCCCGTAGAGGGGGTACCCCCCTTATGCACTCCCCTGCGTGGAAGAGTGTACATACTTCTGGGGTGTAAATACTTCATGTGGTATAAACATGGCTGAAAGCAAGGACTTCTGAATCAAGAAGATAATCAGGCTCCACAACCAACAGATCCAAATCCCCCTCTCTTGGATGCACCAAGATATCTCCAAGTGCTATGGTTGACACATATACATGGATGTGGAATGTCTTCTCCAAGTCTGTAAATACTGATATTGGTGCGGTGACCATATTGTTCTGATTCTGACAACTTTCTTCTTGCAAAGGCTATGGGGTGATCCAAATCCCCCTCTCCTAGATGCGCCAAGATAACTCCAAGTGTTATGGTTGACGCATCTACATGGATGTGGAATGTCTTCTCCAAGTCTAGAAATACTAATATTGGCGCGGTGACCATATTTTCCTTATGGGTATCCAGACCGTGTTGACACTCGTCGTTCCACTGGAACTTTGTATCTTTTCTTAAGATTTTTTCCATTGGCATGGTAATCTACGTGTATCCTTTGATGAATTTCTTGTAGTATCATGTGTGTCCCAACATATCTCTTAGCCGATGAACTGTTTTAGGTGGTGGCAAGTTAACAATTACTACAATCTTTGCAGGATCTACTAGTAAACCTTGTTTCCATACTATATGGCCCAATAGTATCCCAAACGATGTTTCGAATATGCATTTATTTATGTTCAATGATATTTGGCACTATCTGCATCTTTCCAACATCAGTCGTAAGACTTCTTCATGGTCTTTCAACAAACTATAGACTATTCAATCGTCCAAGTATACCTCTAGAAACTGGTGGATGAATTCTTTAAATGCGGCTATGACTACTCTGGAAAATATTGTTGGTGAATTCTTCCATCCAAATGACATGACTGTGTACTGGTAGGATCCCCATTCTGTTGCAAACGTGGTGTTGTATATGTCTTCCTGGGCTATCTTGATCTGATGGTAGCCTGAGAATCCATCAGTGAATGAGTAAGCTTCATGTCCTCCTACGTTCTCTAACACTTCATCCCTGAAAGGTGTAGAGAATGGGTCATGTAGGCATGCATCGTTCAAATTCCTCAAGTCGACGCATATCCTTATCCCTCATTTTTTGTCCTGAACTACTATCAGGATTATCCATTCTGATTCTTCGACCAGTTCTATGATTTTGGCTTTGACCATTATGTCGATCTCAACTTTACCTTTCTACTTATAAACTGGGTTCAATATATATGGTCATTGTTTGATTGGTATCGCTTCAGATTTGAATGGTATCTTCATCCCCCCCTAGCTCTCCTGCTATACCCTTCATCTCTGTAAATGTTGTGGGAAACAGGTCGTTGTATTCGCACAACAACTCTATTATGATTTCCACTATTTTCTCATCCCAATAATCTCCAATGCTGGCCATTTTGGGGTTCTCCATTGTCCCAATGTTAACTTTCTTTACCTTGATCGATGTGACAATAACTTATGATTCTATCGGTGGACCCTCCACTTCTCTTTCACCTTCTGCTTCTTCAATCTGAATATTGCATGGAACGTCTTCATCTGGTGCTTCCTCTTGCACATGGTAACATGACAACAGTTCCTTAATTGTATGTTTGTTCCGATGTTTTTCCTCTATTATTTGCTCAACTTCCGGTTCCTTGATGAATATCACACCTCTTATCTGTTTCAGAGTTGCATCTATGTTGGGGTTCTCATGTTTGAATGAGAAAGTGACTGTAAAATTATGTTTCAATGTTGTCTAGGTCATAGTTCCTCTGCGCAGTTCCTGGTCTGTATACCAGTTTACCAGTATGCCCTCTAGAGTGTGTATAAAATGATGAGGCCATTCCTTTGGGGTGTCAATTTACACAAGGTTTTTCACTTCTCCAAGTGCTTCGTTGGTGCCCCATGTCCATCGTACCTCTGTTGCTTGTTATCTTTCTATTCTGTGCTGAACTTTATGCACAATAACCGCTTACATTGGTACCAATCTGTGATTGTTGCTTTGTGTGCGCCCCACCATCTTGAAGGTGTGGCCTTGAGTGCTATATCCAGTGTTAACAATATCTAATTCTCCAAGAATTCGTCTTCATACTATGACAAGAATGTTTCCAATTCATTTAATCCGTGGAAACTAGGTGGTTCCCTTATCTCTGTGCCGACCCATATTACTTCACGGTCTCTTCATGCACATCTTCTAGTGGAAACTTCGTGTAGCCTTTGTTGCCAGTTTTCTAGACCAATGTCTAAGTATGTTGCACATGAAGTAATGCTCTGCCAACTGAGTATCCCATATGAAGTTGGGTTTACACAATCTTCATCGCTCGCAATTGTTATGTACAACTAGTTGATTTCCTCTAGGTCTAAGCAAGTAGGTTCTAAAAAACTTTTCGCTTCTGATGGGTCTAATGGCGTGATGAACCTGTATTCCCCTGAATCAAATTTCATTTTCCTTGTCTTCAAGTTGATTATGTCCTGGTTTTCAAACACCCAATCCATACCAGGCAATGCTGGGTAAGGTGTTGTGTCGTCCACTATTTCAATGACTTCAAATTTTTCTTTAGTGCGCACCTGATCTAGGTCTACTGTTAGTAATTTCAGTCTACCGATTGGTAAGACTCTCTGTTGGTTTGCTAATTTTAGTTGAAAATGTGAATATCCTAACGTGGGCTCTCCCATGCATTGCCATGTCTTGTTTGGTAATACATTAACTTCAGATCCTAGATCCAGTATGATTTCTCCCATGTTGAAATCTCAGATATAATCCCAAACCCACTTATCCCTCTTGGATAAGTGTCCTCACAAATCAAATCAACTTAGTAATAGAGGAGTATGATCTGGAGAATGTCTTAGGAAGCTGCAAACATCAACACTCCCTCTTAGCAAATGAGGCATTCTCTGCCATGCTAGGTCTTTCACAAAAGTACTCAAACTTTGTCTTGGTAAGGGGTTTGGTAAGAACATCAACAATATACTCATCTGTAGGAAGGTACTACACCAATACTTCATTCCTCTCCACCATGTGTCAGATGTAATGGTACTTGATCTCGATGTATTTAAATTTTTCATGAAACACTGGATTCTTTGAGAGCTTCACACAACTCTGTTTATCACAATGAATAACAGTGGAATCAAGCACATGTCCAAATAAATATACAAGGATCTCTTGAAGCCACACGCCTTTGTGGAATTCCACACTCAATGCAATGTACTCTTCTTCTGCGGTGCTCAAAGCCACAAAAGTCTGTTTCCTACTAGACTAGGAAACCATGGTAGATCCCAAGGTGAAGCAACACATGTAGGTTCTCTTCCTATTCACTGTGCTCCCTACCCAATGAGAGTTAGTATATCCCTACAATCTCATTTCAATACTGGAATTATGTCTCAGACCATGTTTAACTGTGCCTCACAGGTATCTCAACACATGCTTCACAACAATCTGGTGTGTTTGTCTCAGTTGATTCATAAAATGGCTAAGTGCACTCACTACATAGAAAATATCTGGTCTAGTGTTAACCATATACATCAATGATCTAATCAGCTTTATATATAGGGTAATATGAATCTCGGCGAAATCGGAAGAAGACACACTTAGTTTTTTCAGATTCGTCACCATTTTTGTTGCCATGGGCTTAGAGTTCAACATCCCAAACTTATTCAATATATCATCTGTGTACTTCCTCTGACTCAGGAAGATCTCATCAATTCTCTTCCACACCTCTAGTCCTAAGAAGCAATGCATCATACTAAGGTCCATTAACAGTCTTGTAGTATAGGTTCGGATCAAAAACACTTTTGCTGAAGCCCAAACTCATCAGGTGTCCATCAATCCTTGCATACCAAGATCAAGGTGCCTTCTTGAGTCTTTACAACTCCTTCTTCAACTTGCACACATTGGTACCAATTTGTGATTGTTTCTTTGTGTGCGCCCCACCATCTTGAAGGTGTGGCCTTGAGTGCTATATCCAGTGTTAATATTATTTGATTCTCCAAGAATTCATCTTCATACTGTGCYAAGAATGTTTCCAATTCATTTAATCCATGGAAACTAGGTGGTTCCCTTATCTCTRTRCCGACCCATATTACTCYGCGGTCTATTCGTGCACATMTTCTCRTGSAAACTTCGTGTAGCCTTTGTTGCCAGTTTTCTAGACCAGTGTCTAAGTATGTTGCACATGAAGTAATGCTCCACCAACTGAATATTCCATATGAAKTTGGGTTTACGCAATMTTCATCACGYRMAGTTGTTCTGTATAGCTAGMTGATTTCCCCTAGGTCTAATCAAGTAGGTTCTACAAAAMTTTCCCCTTCTGATGGGTCTAATGGYGCGATGAACCTGTATTCCCCTGAATCAAATTTCATTTTCCTTGTCTTCAAGTTGATTATGTCYTGGTTKTMAAACGCCCAATCCATACCAAGMAACACTGGGTAAGGTGTTGTGTCATCCACTATTTCAATGACTTCAAATTCTSCTTTAGTGCGCACYCGATCTAGGTCTACTGTTAGTCCTTTCAGTCTACYGATTGATAAGRCTCTCWGTTGGTTTGCTAATTTCAGTTGAATAGGTGAATATCCTAACRTGGGCTCTCCCATGCATTGCCATGTYTTGTTTGGTAATACATTAACTTCAGATCCTAGATCCARTATGATTTCTCCCATGTTGAAATCTYAKATATTGGCATTCAKTCTRAACTCCCTACTTGTTCTTCTTCTTGTATGTAGGTGATTGACTGTTTTCGGTTCTAGTTTTCCTTCCGTCTTGATGMTACATTTTTCTAATATGTCTTGCAATATTTTGACAGATGATGGATCATTCAATACTTTTACACATGATTGCAAAAATMCTTTGATTGTAATTACTTGTCCCATGGGTTGCATTTCATTGGTATGATCTAATAATGGAGGCATCTTGTACYCTGKTGCTTCYTTGTTTTGTTGTGCAGTTGAAGTTGACACCATGTCTTACTTCTGAAATTCTTGTCTTGCTTTCTTAAATACAAMCTTCTCCTTCTACGCTTTGAAYTRCTTCCTTGGTTCGAYGTTCTTCTTCACCCATCGATTTTGTGCTTGGCTCTTGTCGGACTGCATCATTTCCTGTTTTCTCTCCTCCATGGGTAACTATGTTGATGTTCCATCCTTCATCCCTTTCTTCRGMTGAGATYCACTGAACATTCTGGTTGTTCTGGTTCCTCTTTTCCTGGATCTTTACTAATWGTGTTGGACATTATTCTGTGTCATGATCAKATKCACGAAAATACATACWAGTCCCTRGTGGAAGCAAAMATTCTATTGCATAATGTCCTRGTTGTTGACAATTGTGACATACCATTGGTCCTCTACCTCRTCCAAAACCTCCTTTRGCTCRTCTTCCACCTCTGTAGCCTGCTCAATATCCTCTCGGCGCATTATAYTGAGGCACCTGATTGTACTGTGCAGTATTGTAATGAGGTTGTGCTATGTTGTATTGTGATTATGTGTTATTATATGGTTGTTGCGCAGTATTATACTGCTRCTGTGCAGTGTTGTATGGAGMTGGAACTTGATTAAATTRTGGTGTGGCTTKCCCAGTCATCATTTCTGCCTGCAYTCTATATGCATMTGATGCCCTCTCTCTTATYAGCTCCATGGTTCTACAATCTTTKTCATYGTGGCCCACTAACTTRCATAATTTTCAATAGGAAATCTTTGGTACTGTCTGGTATTTTTGCAGYAGTGATAAGGATCGTGACCYAGTTTCTTGCAGATTTTGCACCATAATCCTCTTGTTGGTAAYAGATTTGGCATTCCTRCTKCCATATACTATGTGAATGTAGGAAATTTGTTCTTGTGGTTTCCTTCCTTCCTACATGTAGTGCACCAAAYGACTTCTCGTTTGTCCTTACTCTTATTCTGGTTTAGCTRGAATGTTATGTTCTTCAAATCCTCCTTCARTTCTTCAATAGCTGGGTTCGTCTGTTGATACTGGTTTTCTTCCAGTTGCAGGGCTGCCTGCRTTTGGAAYKTTTTTTKCCACAATGGATATTTTAAGTGTGGTAGCAGTGAATTGAAGAATAGGTGTCTATGTTGCATATCTGTCATGAGATATTTCAAATTTCCCTTCAGTCGCTTGAAWMTCTGATCAATATCCCATACAGACTCTCTCAGTTTCTGTCTAAGTTCRATCATCTCATTCATGTACTGATCCTCTGAACTYAGCTTTTGGAACTCATTAATCAATAACTTCTTAATGTMTGTCAGTGTCCTTGTCGTCCCAGGTGCAGTGTTTGCRTCTAGAMTCATGTACCATTCTAATGCGYGGTCTCTTAGCATAATAGYTAACTGCGCAAGTTTACTATCTTCATCAGTGATTTGTTTTKCTTCCYAGATCTTTKCATAAATGAACAAGTGTTTCTCAGGGTCTTCTGTTGCTTCTCCTCAAAATTMTRGTAACCTGATGGTGGGATYGTGTCTTGYCATTYTGAATGYTGAACTACTACCTCCTTGCAGTGTAGATACTTGACTAGTGCTACYTGAACTGACTCCTTCATTTGTTKTTCCTTGTGTGGATGTACTTCCTATTGTMTRACTTYTTWTGAACTTTGGTTGTCTAAACRRTGGTGTCCTCTTTGGTGTATTAGTCACACATGGGTTTATGGGTTCCACACTGAYATTAATATGGATAGAATTGATGCCTTCTCTTCCCATTCATGGCCCTCTYGTCTTCCTCTCATATGTTTCRTGCAKGATTTCCTCAATMTTCTCCACAGCCMGGAGWTCCTYTACCTTTTCCTCATCACTTTCCAAGCCTTCCCTMRCGATTATGGCTCTCTTCTTGGTATTCACCTTATATTGGTAGGGTACTCTACTACKCATMTTTCCAACTATCTCMATKATMTTCTTGATCTGGTCATCSTCCATCATGATTGGTTCCAAGGGTTCCTCCTCMTTTCCCTTATCCTTTCCTCCTTCCATTTCCCCTCTTTCTGTCARTGCCTCYGCCCTTCCYCCATGCACGCAGGGAAGTTTAACKRTCTGAATCCATGGTCATTACACCTTTATTATAWATAATTATCTTAATAKAAGTATACAATGATTGAATGTACCTTCCTCGAGGTCCACATAGAAAMTCTTGCTCCGCTCCRCTATATGACTTCACTGTGTTGACTAAAAACTCTGTTATAAAACCTGCCACAATTCTGTCAAGCCAAAAATCTACTGCGCRGGTGAATTTGTTGTTCACCTGTTGTAACTTCTTGATCTGTACTAGGGTCCACTCTAACTATTGGATTTGGTTCRTTGTGTGGTTATCCTTCAACCTTMGTATCCACTCCTTCAATAKATGTGGAAAATTGSAGAAAAAGACTTCATYTGAATCAATAAACACATATTTCTMAAGATATTTGTGGGGTGTTAGTCTAGGGTTTYTGTTATATTYTTGTGCAAAMTCTATYTCKTTGGTTCTTATCCAAGTTTCGATCTCTACTTTTGTGGGATTCCACAGTCTCAACATCCCCTTCTAATGGCTCATTGCTTTCTTCTTTTCTTCACTCTTCTCTTGCTCAACCTATCTCATCTACTCAATCCTCTCTTGTTCCTACCAATGGCAACGAAACCATTTGTTGGTTACTTCTTCTTCTACTCTGTTTGATTTTATTGACCTAGGGTTCATGTCTTTTTGGGTTTCCAACAAAGCCTCTAAAAACTATCGGCCCTCCTGGTAAACCATAAGGAAACACATCGCATAGAGTGCACTGCATATTCTCACCCGAGATAGATTTAATGGGTGGATGTAATACTCAAGTGTTTATAGCCTAGGATTGAGTGTGAGATATGAGAAATCTATATTGAACCACTATTATAACTTGTAAACCCAATATACTGTCAATTGTGAATAAACAGAAAATATAACAACTCATTCATTTAGTATAGCAACATTTATTTAAAATAAATAAAGACACACATGCATTCAATCTCATAAAAAAAATGTTACCGTGGTTCACCCCCTCCTGGGTTATGTCCACAAAGATTTGGCTCTTATCTCTTTTATTATAGTTGTTCTGTCACTACAGCACCACATGCTTACAACTCTTCCCTTTTGGGTAAGATCTATATGAGGTGGGCTAGATCGCACTAGGCTCCTTAGCCTACGATCTAACCCTCAATATCTACCCTCCTTTGTGCCCTCTAGCTCAACATCTTACCAAAATAGATCATACAACAAAATATTGCATATCGGTTCGCTACAACAACTCTTTCTATAATAATAAATCTTTCTATAATAATAACTTATCTATATAAAATCTGAACCTCCGAACCCCTTATGACCTAAGTATCTATATTTATATGTTTCTATCTCTTTGGCCATTACAATACATTACCAAAACCCTAAACCTACCGTCATTAGGTCTTCTGTGCATGCGGGTGTGCTATTCTTCCTTCCAGCTGTCACTTTCCTCGTGCATGCTTTCTTTCCCAAAATCATCTTTCTTTCCTCTTTGGCTTGCCTCCAACAAGATGCATAAGAGAACATGAGGTGCATGATATCCTACATGCTTTTCATGATGAACCATGTGGAGGTCATTATGCAGCCAAGAGGACAACTTATAATATCTTACAAGTTGGATATTATTGGCCAAGCCTACATAGATATGTTTAAGAATATACTTCTTATTGTGATGAATTTCAAAGAATGGGGAAACCAACAAGGAGGAATGAGATGCCTTTACAACCCCAAGCATCATTGGAACCATTTGACAAGTGGGGCATGGAATTCATAGGACCAATTGATCCTCCACTAGGGAAAAATAAACACATATTGGTGTGCAAAAACTATCTAACAAAATGGGCTAAAGTAAGGGCCATGAAGGATGCCACAAAATCAAATGTAGTTGTATTCCTCCAAGAATGCATATTCTCAAGGTTTGGTTATCCAAGGGAGATAGTCATGGATCAAGGCCCTAAATTTACATCAAGACTCATTGAAGAAACTGGGAAGGAACATAACATACACTACATAAAGTCAACACCCTACCATCCTCAAGAAAATGGGCAAGTTGAAGTCACAAATCAAGATATAGGAAACATACTCACCAAATCAATGAGAATGAACAAGAAATATTGGTCAAAGAACCTTAGAGAAGCAGCATGGGAATACAAAATTACATGGAAAACTACCACAATGATTACTCCTTTTGAATTAGTATATGGTAAGAAAGCCATGCTCCCTATTCAATTTAGATATCATACATTGAGAACAAAAATTGAATTAGACATGAATTTGTAGTCAAAAAAAAGAGAAAGATTGGGCCAACTAAATGACTTATATTAGTATAGTATGCAAGAACTCTTCAACACTGAAGTGTTGCAACAAGAAAGAAAGGACTAGCATGAAAAGAAGATCAAGTGTAGAAAGTTCAAAGAATGTTATTAGGCTTTGTTATGTGACTCAAGGTTTAAGGATTTCAAAGGGAAGTTGATGACAAGGTGGCTAGGGCCACACATCATTGAAAAGTGTTATGATAATGATTTAGTGCATATCATAACCATTGATGAAGATGGAGTACCCCTACTAGTGAATGGATTCATACTAAAAACTTACAATAAGCCCCTGACAAAACAAGAATTCACAACAATAGTGAAGAAACAAAATATGGATGTGATTGATAGAAAAAATGTTCTCAATCCACCCCAATAAAGAGATATGAAAAGAAAAGAAAAAATCTTGGATGAAAACTGATGCAGGAGCATCCCCAACAAAGCGTGAGTTGATGACAAGTCAACGCCTAGTGCACATTTTGAAGTGAATTTTAAATTTTAAAGTGGCATATCATGTAAATATTTTGAAAGGATTGTAATTAAATAACATCTTTAATGTTTTAGAGTTGGATGGTTGCATGAGATCATTGGAGGATGTATTTTCTTTAATGAAGCTGCATGCAGTACATATTTGATGTGTTTGATCTTATCTGTCATTCACAAATATTTATTGTAATAAATCCTAAGTAGTTGAGTTCCCTTAATTTGACAGGATAACTCTAGAGTAGTTGGAGGGAAAGGCTCGAAGAGCCCCTCTTGTATAAATCCTTGTATTGTTTCCCATAAGAGGTTGTTGGCATTCTAGTTGTTGATAGTTGTTTCCATTCCAGCTGAGAGTTGAGAGATACTGAGAAGCATTGTATGAACCCATGTATATAACAGTTGAATGAATATAACAGAGGAACATTGTTCCAAATGTCTGGTGTTGTGTCTATTTGAATGAATGAATGGTAGAATTTCTATTTACTTGCAATTATCTGTTATTTTATTATTCTTATGTATGAATGTGTTTACATGGTTGAATGTACGAATGTGTGAAGATTTAGATAAGTTTCAATTGTTTCTCTTCTATGATCAAGTGCAAGTGTGCATAGTGTCTACAAGGAGTGTGTTGACAAAGTTTATTTTGACTCATAAGATCATAAGAGATAACATGAACTTTATATGTGCAAGGAGTGCATAGTGTCTGCAAGGAACGTGTGAAAGATTATGATTTGAATCAGAAAGTTCAACATGGATAGTTTGAGAGTGCGTGTAGGAGGAACCTTGCTTAATTTCGTATTGTTCAGGAGGAATTGATTGAGCCTTTGAGAAATGTTGCAAGGAGTGCATAGTTTCCTTCAAGAGGTTAAGATGAAGGAGGTTGGTTGCAAGGTATGTGAAGAATCGATACTTAGCTAGGTATCGAAGGAATCATTATGAGAAGCTCAAAGTGTTGGGGAGAAGAAATTCCAAGAGAGGTATCTTGGAGATTTGCATGCAGAGAGTGCGTATTGTCTGCAAGGAGTGCGGGACAGATTCTTTTGAATCAGAAGCTCAAGAGGAGTAGTGAAAGTCATCCATAGAGAAGCTAAGTCATGGAGGAGAAATTTTTCCAAGACGTGCATAGGCTGGAATTTGACTAAGTGTCGAAGAGAGCATTTTAAGGAGGAAAAAGTTTGAGAAAGAAGAAGCTCAGGAGGGAGAGCGCCGATAAATATTCAAAGGGAGGAGCCCTTTAAGGTTTCCTAAAAGTCAATGAGCAAGATCTGTCCAGAAGGTATTAGGATCATCCCAGACCGTCAGATCTGGGGAAAGATGCATGAAGGTTAGCCGTGAAGCACAAAGTGTCGAGAAGTAAGATCTCTGAAGTAGAGAAGTCCTGAAGTGATCTTGACCATTGAATGCGAGGAGGATACATGGAAGGGGAGGAGAAAATTCAGGAGATTGAAGTCTAGAAAATTGTGTGTGGAGTAGGCAAAATCCTCACGAAGTCACGAAATCTGAAGTACATCTGGACCATCATATCTAGGAAGACATGCGACATAGATCCACGCATTCAAAGGAAAGTGTTTCAGAAGGAGACAAAGGCAGATGTCACAATATTTTCGAAGCCCGAAGTTACGAAGAGATGAACCATGGTCACATAGGAGAAGTCGTCTAGCACGAGAGGTAGTACTCATGAATTGGTGTTGCAAATCCCTATAGAGTAGGGTTTCGGGTAACTCAAAACTATAGGCAACATCAAAGGGACCTATGTATTAATTTTTCAGGTCTTGTTGAAGGCCCGAAGAGCCAATTCGGTTCAAGGAATCTGAAGATCCAATGCTGGGAGGTCGCAGAATCCCCATGAGGGAAGGGGGGCTGCATCAAGTGGTGTCAGTGCGACATATTTTAATTTATGTATGTCAGAGGAGGTACTATGATACCATCAAGTGGTATCATATCCCACATAATTTATTTCTATAGGTAAATCAGACAAAGGAGATAGCTTGATATCATCAAGTGGTATAAGATACATCAACACAATGCCGCCTAGGAGACATGCAGAGCCACCTGTAGAAAATAGATATATGGAAAGGGAGATGAGAGAAATCCAAGAAATATTGGATGCCATGGAAACAATGCAAAGGAGAGCACCCGATGTTGGAGACGTTAGTGATGCAGAGAATGAAGAAGTGGAAGTTGAAGAAGTTGTAGCAGAGGATGCTGTGAAAGAATGCTTGCTGGAAGTGGTTGTCAAGTTGGGAGCTAGAGCGAAGATAGACATCCCAATGTATGAAGGTAATTTGGATGTCGAAGAATTTCTTGATTGGATATGAGCAATGAATGAGTACTTAGACTATGAATATGTCGATGAGGAGAAAAAGGTGAAACACGTTGTCACCATATTAAAAGGACATATAACACTGTGGTGGGATGAACTGCAGGCTGACAAAAGAAGCAAAGGAAAACAAAAGATTAAGAGCTGGGATAGAATGGTAGCCAAGTTAAAGGATAAATTCATACCCAAGGACTATTAGATAAATCTGTTCAGGAGATTGCAGAACCTGATACAGAAAGGAATGTCAGTTAAAGAGTACACAGAGGAGTTCTATATATTGAACATCAAGGCTGGACAGAGAGAGATATATGAGGAAAAAGTTTCTAGATATATAAATGGTATGAGATATGAAATCTAGGACGAAATCAACATGATGACAGTAAGGACCGTGGAGGACGCTTATCATATCACACTGAAATCAGAAGAGAATTTGGCTTGAAAGCAGAGTGAAAGAAGAAAAGGTAGAATTTTAAACAGAGGCAAGGGAATTTCCCATGACAAGGCACAAAATCCCAAAGGTGAGACTGAGAAACCACATAGTCACTCTGAAAGAGGAGTAAATTCCCGAGGGAGATAGAGTGGTGGTAGAAACTCTTTTTCTCGAGGAAGAGGAAGAGGTAGAGGATGAGAGGTAAGATGTTATTCCTGTGGAAATACATGACACATGTCTTGGGAATGCCCCAAGAGAAAGAAAGAAGGAGGTGAAGCTCACATTTCAGAAGAGCAGAAGAGGAATGTTGAAGCAAAAGGTGTAGAAGATGGGAGATCTTTGATGATGAAGAAGGTTCTCTTAAATCCAGAGCCAGAGGTTGAAAAGCTAGTGCAGAGGAATAGTTTGTTCAGGATAGCTTGCAAGACTAAAGACAAAGTATGCAAGGTGATAGTTGACAGTGGGAGCACTGATAACTTAGTATCCAMAKATATGGTGGAGAAKTTGGATCTAGAGACAAATACACATCCGAGTCCATATAAKGTCTCATGGCTGCAGAAAGGYCATTAAGTAACGAMAACTAAACAATGCCTTGTTGAATTTAAAATAGGGGGATATAGAGACGAGATTYTGTGTGATGTGATTCCCATGGATGTATGTCATGTTTTGTTGGGGAGACCATRGCAGTGTGAAAGGAATGTTATTCATKATGGGAGAAGAAATAATTACACTTTGGAAAAGAATGGTAGGGCACAAATATTGCTACCGTTTGAGGGGAAGAAAGTGAAGGAAGAATCCAACACAAGCATACTTCTCATGAGTGGGAAGGAACTCTTGCATGAAGTGAAGAAGGAACATGATATGTAATTTTATGTAGTGAGGAAGCCAAAAGTTATCCTTACAAGTAATTATATGGAGGATTTTCCTGAAGAAGTTCAAGAACTGTTGGAGAATTTTGTTGACATAGTAGTGGATGAGTTTTCAAGATCATTGCCGCCTATCAGAAGTATTAGCCATCACATTGAGTTAATACCAAGAGAAAGTATTCTGAACAAAGAAACGTACATGTTAACACTTCAAGAGAATGAGGAGGTAAAGAGACAAGTCCAGGATTTATTAGACAAGGGATTGGTCAGAGAAAGCTTGAGTCCATGCACAGTACCATTTGTGTTGAGCCCGAAGAAGGATGGATAATGGAGAATGTGTATAGAATCAAGAGCCATAAACAAGATCACCATTAGGTACATATTTCTATTTCCAAGGATGGATGACTTAATGGATTTTTTGAGTGGAGAGAACTATTTTTCAAATATATATTTGAAAAGTGGATATCACTAGATAAGGATGAGAGAAGGTGATGAATGGAAAACAACCTTCAAGAAAAATGAGGGGTTGTATGAATGGCTTGTTATGTCATTTGGCTTAACAAATGCCCCGAGTAATTTTATAAGGTTGATGAATGAAGTGTTGAAATATTTTATTGGTAAGTTTGTGATTGTATATCTAGATGATATACTGGTCTTCAGTAAAACTGAGGAAGAGCATCTGAGACACTTAACATTAGTGATGAGGAGGTTGTAACGTGAGAAGTTGCTGATAAATTTAAAGAAATCCTCTTTTATGAAGACATAACTCATTTAATTGGGTTTCGTGATCTCTTTGAATGAATTGAAGATGGATCTCGAGAAGGTGAGAGAAATCAAATGATGGCCGTCACTAGGGAGTATATTTGAGGTGAGAAACTTCCATGGATTAGTGAGTTTCTATCAGAAGTTCATTAGAAATTTCAGTGATATTGGTGCACAGATGATGGATACGGTGAAGAAAAGACATAAGTCCTTTAAATGGATAGAAGAGGCTAAGAAAATATTCAATATATTGAAGGAGAATATAATAGAGCAACCGATTCTGGTCTTCCCAGATTTCAGGAAGACATTTCAAGTGAGATGTGATGCGAGTGGAGTTGAAATTGGAGCAATCTTGAGCCAATATAATAGCCCTGTTGCATATTTCAGTGAGAATCTGAATGATACTAAGAGAAATTACTCCACATATGATAAAGAGTTATATGCCATAATTCAAGCCTTGAAAAAGTGGAGGCACTACATTGTTCCAAAAGAGTTTGTTTTGTATAGCGATAATCAGGCTTTACAATTCATAACCAAACATGAGAAGTTAAATCAAAGACATGCTAAGTGGATAACGTTTATGAAAAATTTCACTTTTGTCATTAAAAATATTTTCGGTAATGCTAACAAGGTTGTTGATGCATTAAGCATGAGATGTTTGATTCTGCAGGGCTTTCAAGTGAAAACCTTGGGGTTTGAACACCTTAAGGAAATGTATCGTGATGATCCAGATTTTAAGGAGGCATATGAAGCATGTTCGAATATTGTGCTCATAGACAAAAGTCAGTGGATAGAGGATCTTATTCAGGATGGGTTGTTGTTCAGAGGGTGCCAGTTGTGCATACCAAAGTGCTCGATGAGAGAGAATTTGCTGAAGGAAAAGCATAGTGAAGGTCTAGTCGGACATTTCGGCCATGAAAAAACATTTGCACAGTTGAAAAGTTAGTACTATTGGCCAGGTATGAGAGAAGACGTGAATAAGTTTGTGAACAGATGTAAGATCTGTCAGTATGCAAAGGGAAAGAGAAAAAATACTGGGTTGTATCAGCCATTGCCTATTCCAGAGAGGCCTTGGGATGCAATAAGCATGGATTTCGTGTTGGGATTGCCAAGAACACAAGAAGGAGATGATTCCATAGTTGTGGTAGTTGACATATTTTCAAAGATGGCACACTTTATCCCATGCCATAATACCATTGATGCAACACACGTTGCTAATTTGTTTTTCAAGGAAGTTGTGAGACTTCATGGATTTTCCAGGAGTATTGTTTCGGACATAGATACCAAGTTTGTTGGTCATTTCTGGAGGAAATTGTGGAAGAAAATGGGAACAAAAATATCTTTTAGTTATGCATATCACCCTCAAACAGATGGATAGACTAAGGTGGTGAATTGAAGTTTAGGATATTTACTGAGAAGTTTGGTCACTGAACATCATAGTCAGTGGGATCAAATTATAGCACAAGCAAAATTTGCATACAATGAATCAATAAACATAAGTACCAGAAAGAGCCCATTTCATATAATATATGGAATGAATCGAAGAGGAGTGTCAGAGTTAAGAGATCTAGAGCAGAATGAATTCAGAAGCACTGGAGCCGAAGACTATGCCACATAAATGCAGGAGCTTCATAATCATATAAAAGATAAGTTACAGAGGAGAAACAACGAATATAAACATAGAGTTCATCAACATAGGAGTAAACTTCAATTTGAAGTAGGAGATCAAGTTCTAGCACATCTTAGGAAGGAAAGGTTCCCAAGAGGAACATATAATAAACTAAAGCTGAAAAAGATAGGACCATGCAAGATCCTAAGAAAATTTGATGAGAATGCTTATGAGATAGAGCTGCCAGAAGATGTGGGCATATCTCCCATATTCAACATTACAGACCTATATCCTTACAGGGAATATGGAAACAAAGGATCATAAGATCATAAAGAGATTCAGTGGAAGGAGAAGATTCCTATAGTAGAGAAGCCACAGATGGAGAAGATCGTATATCGACGAATTGGTATGAAGACCATAAGGAAGACATATTTTTTGTATTTGGTAAAATGGAAAGGAAGCCCAATAGAAGATGTCAGTTGGGTAAACGAAGAGGATATTCAGAAGCATAGAACGTCAGTGCAGGAACTCATGGATAAGACTCCATGAATTTTTCAACCAAAGGAGTATGATGTAGGAGCATCACCAACAAAGCGTGAGTGGAGGACAACTTAGTTCCTAGCGCACATTTTGAAGTGAATTTTAAATTTTAAAGTGGCATATGATGTAAATCTTTTGAAAGGATTGTAATTAAAGAACATATTTAATGTTTTGGAGCTGGATGATCGCATGAGATCATTGGAGTATGTATTTTCTTTAATGAAGATGCGTGTAGTACATATTCGATGTGTTTGATCTTATCTATCTGTCACAAATATTTATTGTAATAAATCCTAAGTAGTTGAATGCCCTGAATTTGACATGATAGGTCTAGATTAGTTGGAAGGAAAGGATCGAAGAGCCCCTCTTGTATAAAGCCTTGTATTGTTTCCTAGAAGAGGTTGTTGGAATTCTAGTTGTTGATAGTTGTTTCCATTCTAGATGAGAGTTGAGAGCTGCTGAGAAGCATTGTATTAACCCATGTATATAACAATTGAATGAATATAAGAGAGGAGCATTGTTCCAAATGTTTGGTGTTGTTGTGTCTATCTGAATGAATGAATAGAATACTTTATGTTTACTTGCAATTCTCTGTTATTTTCTTATTCTTATGTATGAATGTGTTTACATGGTTGAATGTATGAATTTGTGAAGATTTAGATAAGTTTCAATTGTTTCTCTTCTATGAGCAAGTGCAAGTGTGCATAGTGTCTGCAAGGAGTGTGTTGACAGATTCTGTTTCGACTCACAATATCGAAATAGATAACATGGACTTTATATGTGAAAGGAGTGCATGATGTTCGCAAGGCGTGCATGGAAAATTCAGCTTTGACTCATAAATTTCAGCAGAGATAGTTTGAGAGTGCATGTAGGAGGAGCCTCGCTCAAATTCGTATTGTTCAGGAGGAACCAATTGAGCCTTTGAGAAATGTTGCAAGGAGTGCATAGTTTCCTTCAAGAGGTTATGTTGAAGGAGGTTGGTCACAAGGTATGCACATAATCAATACTTAGATGGGTATCGAAGGAATTGTTTTGAGAAGTTCAGAGTGTTGTGGAGAAGCAAGTCCAAGAGAGGTAGCTTGGAGATTTGCATGCAGAGAGTGCATATTGTCTGCAAGGAGTGAGTGACATAGTATTTTGACTCAAAATATCAAGAGGAGTGTAAAAATTCATCCATAGAGAATATAATTTGTGGAGGAGGACCTGTTGCAAGATGTGCACATGATGGAACTCGACCAAGTGTCGAAGAGAGAATTTTAAGGAGGCAAAATTTTGAGAAAGAACAAACTTAGGATGGAGAGCGATGAGAAATATTCAAAGGGAGGAGTCCTTTAAGGTTTCCCAAAACGCAATGAGAAAGATCCGTCCAGGAGGGATCAGAATCATCCCAGACCATCAGATCTGGGGAAAGTTGCACGAAGGTTAGTTGTGAAGCATTTCAACACTTCGTGGTTCAGAGTATTTTGAAGTGTTGAGAAGAAAGATCTCTAAAGTAGAGAAGTCCTGAAGTGATCCTGACCATTGGTTGTGAGGAGGATACGTGGCAGTGGAGGAGAAAATTTAGGAGATATAAGTCCGAAAACGTTGTGTGTGGAGTAGGCAGAATCCTCGTGAAGTCACGAAATATGAATTACAACTGGACCATCGGATCCAGGAAGACACGCGACAAAGATCTGTGCAATCGGAGGAAATTTTTTTGGAAGGAGACAAAGGCGGAGGTTGCAATATTTCCAAATCTCGAAGTTACTAAGAGATGACCCACGGTCAAAGTCTGTGGTCACATAGGAGAAGGAGTGTAGCATGAGAGCTAGTATTGATGAATTGGTGTTGCAAAGTGCCAGAGTAGGGTTGCAGGTAACTCAAACCTGCAGGAAACATCAAAGGGACCTGTGTATTAATTGTTCAGGGATTTTTGAAGGCTCAAAGAGCCAATTCAGTTCAGGGAATTTGAAGATCCAAGACCGTGAGGTCGCAAAATCCCTAGGAGGGAAGGGGGATTGCATCAAAAACCTTCCAAAGGCATCTAGGAGAGATCTAAGGGTGAAAACCTCCAATGGAGGTAGTCTCATATATGAAGAATAAATGAATATCCTCATCAATAAAACTTCTTAGAAGCTTGATGAGGCAAGGAATTGGTGAAAACCAATGATGGCACTTCCGCCTTGAGAAAAAGAAAAAAGAAAAAACAAAAATATAGAAAAAAAGAAGAATAAAGAAAAAAAAAAACTCTATACTAACATTTTGTTTTTTTCGGTACCAGGAAATTCATTACTGTAGCCATATGCACAGGAATACAATCAACAATCAACCAATTGAAAAATCAATAAGGATAGTAAGCATTCTCAATTTTCCATGATTTTCATCATTCATACCAAACATTTTCCATCATCTCCATATGATCATCCATGTTTTTCATTTCTATCATACATACCACTTTCCATATCTAATATGTTTCATTCTATACTTTTATTTCAATAAAAAAAGTCTAAGAGGTTATTGTATTGGAACAACCTACATCATTCTATAATATCAACCTAACAAGACAATTTCTACAAATAATGGAAGGAAATCATAGTCAAAATCAACATCAACAATTCAATGATAAATATCAGAACTAGAACCACCTTCTCCAACCATTTTTTTCATCAGATACATCCTCATGATAAAAAAAATCAACTTCTATAGGGTACTTTGTATCCTGTATAAAATATTCAACATGGTAGAAACATATCTACAAGATGTTCTGCATCCTGTAGCATGATTAGAGGTCGTGATATCCCAATACATTGCATATCTGATCTTGAGGAGGACATCAAGAGAATCTACAAGCACCATCATGAAGACAAACCACCTCCAACCACTTGCAACAAGAAAATTAATGTGCATACAAAGGTAAACAAAGGTAACATAACTATCTATCCTATCCACATTTAATTAAGCCTCATACATATATACCTATTCTTAGTTCATATTTTCAATAATTCATAAATTCTATAAGGTGATGAAAAAGAGGACATTTACATATTCCTAGTGGGCGGGTGGCATAATATGTGCCAAAATTCGAATAGGCATATGGAGATTGAATGATTTAAGTGGAGGTTCATTATGTTTAGTTAAAAACACGAATTAAGGAATTATGAAAATAATAAATTGACTTGTTGTCTTGTCACAATAGTCAGAAAAATCGAAACACCCACCATTTTGAATTTGAAGAGAGAAGGAGTAATTCAAGTTGTGTGGAAGAAAAGGAAGATGAGCTCACAGGGGAAGAAGGAAAACAAAACACCCATCCAGAGTGAAGGATCATATTCTGTCACTGAAAGGGGGGGGTGGTGAATCATTGACACAAAATTTGAAAACAATATTTTATCGTGGAACCCAATTGGGAAAACCACAAACACTTTTATATTAACTACAAAATTCTATTTTACAAGTTACAATAGAAGGAAGATGTTCTTGCTCTTTATATCAGCACCCACATCCTTGTTCACCAGCTCCAACTGGTAGGAGGTTACAACCCCCTATTTAGTTAGCTACAATTAAGAAGGAAACACCTACTCCCATGCAAGCTCCAACCTGCCCTTGTACCACCCTGCCACCCTTTGACATCAAGAATCAGGAAATAGGATATGCAGTCCAATAATGGTCTTCTATATTAAACACTAGATTGCATAACTACTTCTTTGTATCCTTCTATTCTTCATCTTCAATAAGACATTGACATACACTCTTTCTAATTCACATCTCAACACATTTATAAGCCTTTAAACTTTTCAACACAACTCTTCATAAACAACATGTCTGTTATTTTAATATTACATAACCTTTGTTTTAAGTAACACAATCATTAACATGAATTTTCATAACAACACATCATTTTAACAACCATTTGATCTGTTTTTCATAAATCTATCATAGGTATGGATTGATTTATTTTTAACTCAATTCCATATCTCTGCAAATATTCTAGAAACCAAGTTCTGCAGAGGTGCTTCCTTCAACCCATTTACATGTGACCATAGGCACAGAACCACGGGCTTATTAATTTAATCACTGTCTCTTCTTTCACCCTTTTCCTTTTAGACCCCATATGTCCAGTGCTAGGACCATTTTTTTCGGTACTTCGTCCTTTGGGACATTAGGCCTTTGCAATATTTCAAATCTCTCGAATCAGATTTCACTGAAACATATCAGACGATCAACATTCATTCTTTAATTAGTCGGATGATCCTGGATTGTTCATAGGTTTCGAACAAATCAACGACCATGACTTAATATACAAGTGAGTGAATGGTTCACATTTATTTCGGGAGTTCGGGTCTTCGGGAGTTCGGATAATCCCTACTCCAATTTCCTCCAATGGAGACTGCTTGTTGTCGGTTAACACTTCCACTTATGCTATCCTTCCACTATACTTGATCAATGGTCGAGAACGATCCCTAAGTGTTCTTCATATTGGATGACTCATGTCCACTTCGGGACTTCGGGTGTTTTTTGGTGGTGAAAATCCCAAAGTGAAAACTCACGGAGTGACGTAACTTGCTAACATCACTTGTTGATGTGGCACTGACTGAGTGGCTACCACATGTCACTTAGATTCATGGCTTACGTATTCCTAAAGTACCTATGGGACCTTGACACTTGTCATCATCTTATTACGCCACATGTCCTTACTGACGTAGATATCTTCATGTGGCACATGTTCTTCTCCTTGATCTAACAGTTAGGATACTTCCCAAAGTGTTCCTCAGATCAAATGACTCATGTCCACTTCGGGACTTTGGCCTTCAGATAATTCGATTTCTCCACTTCCCAATTCTCCCTAAGTGAGATTCTCCAAAGTGTAGACCTCTAGTAACTTGACTTCATCTAATGGTCATTATTTAACCCAAAAAGGCTTAACACGATCCAATGACTATCGGGAATTCGACTATTCAGGATCTCGGGCCTTTGGCCTTGCTTATCCTATCCTTCTACTTTCCTCAATCTGACGGTCCTGATATCTCCTAAAGTGTTTCTTTAGATTAGACAACTTGAGTCTACTTTGGGACTTTTGTGGCTTACTCTGTCCTTCCACTAAACATGATCTGACGGTCTTGATATCTCCCGAAGTGTTCTTCAGATTAGATGATCCTCATTTACTTTGGGACTTTGGGGTCCAGTCTTCATCTTCGTTTATCCTATCCTTCCACTTAACTTGATCCAACAGTCGATGTGGATTGTAGAACCATAACTGGCATGTGGTTTAGTTCGTCACCCAAACTCTGCAATTGAAGTTGTGCGATTGTTGGTGGATCAACCACAGTCGTTGATCTTTGAATCGATGAGAAATGAAGGTCTAGACTAATTGTGGGATTGGAAATAACATGTAGTTTAATTCTCCCTTCACGTTGCGCAATCAAGACCTGCCCTTGATCTGACGCTTGCTTATCCAACGGTCCTGGTTTGTCCTATGGGGATTTCGATCCCGATCATGTTTCTACGCTATACTTTCCCTTTTGAGATTCATGTGCATCATCAACTATTGACATAAATGAAAACACATCAATGATACTATGTCCAACACAGAGAAGTTGAGGACGCTTGAAGCAATCAAATCACTACAGGTAGCTATGAAACCATAGGCAAAAGAAGAACCTTCAATCTCAAGTGTTTGTTGCATTTAATTCAATATTTATATGTTTTTGAATTATAGTCATTTGCTGGAATATTTTATGGTTTTGGAACAAAAATAAATCGCATCATGTAGAAACCCGTCACAGTGTTGTATAAGATCTGTTAATTTGTTTTTTTGAACCAACTCTCCTCGATTAAATTTTCCTTAGTATTTTTAGAGTGCTTATGTTTAATAGACCTTGAGTCAAATCTTTTCAGTACCCAAGTTTTTTTCTCTTGTGATTCTTTGAAAACACATCATCTGGAACATGGATGATTTTAGGGGCTAAATTTCGCTCATGGGCTACTTTTCCATGTTTTTTCCCCAAAACAATATTCGCTATTCTAAATATGATTTGCACAAATTCTATAGGATAAAATTATTTTATCTTAAAAATCGCCAAAACTGTATACAAACTATATTAAGTTCTTAGAACTTTGAATATTTTCACAAAAATATTGTCAAACATTTTATAGTTGGCATATGAAGGATTAGTAAGATTCACCAAGGTTTCTACGTTTTAAAATAAATTTCCATCCTTAAAATGATCCCTGCTCTAGAATTTACATAGTTCCTATAGAAACCTGTTTCTATAGGCTCTATTTCTACAGGAAAAACTATAGAAAAACATACCAACCTGAAAATTGTTAAAAAAAATCCTCATTTTGCCTCTGTCCTTACTGAATTTTTATCACCATATTTTCCTAAAAACCAGTTCAATTTGTCATCCTCTCTAAGGGATAATTCAACTTGAACATTTTGTAGGAAACCAGTAGCCAGTCTCCAACCTTTCTCTCTTCTCAGAAAGTCAACTCATCATCCTTGAAAATAACCATGGGAGCTGGGTTCAAAAGGAGAGAACCAACAAAGTCTTCCCTGATTTATGATAACCCTGAGATAGTAGAAAATTTTCAGAAATGTGATTGGCTAGGCTAGTTTGAAAGACTTAGAGGGTTTTATGATGAGGTATCCATGGAGTTTTCTCAAAAATTTTAGAATATACAAGAACTGGAATATGTGACCACAATAAGGGGGCTAACAAATAGGATCAATGAAGCTTCCATATACAAAGTTTCTAGTCTACCCTTAGGCATCCCTTGGGATAAAGAAGAGAGGAAAGAAGCCATCAATTCCAAGAAGGCATTCTTCCTCCCTAACGAGAAACCTGAGGAGGATAAAAATGGTATCAAAAGATAAAGCCTTCCTCACCCATGGCTAGAGGTAGCTTATCATATCATCAAATATATCACATGTGAGGGAAGGATGACTATAGTTTATGCTTACCATTTCAGATAATTTCACTAGCTGAGGCACCTTCCAAATAAGGAACCCCACTATAACTTGAGTATCGCTTACTTCTTTCTTCAATAATTAAAAGAGATGAGCCTAAAAGTACAAAGAGGAAAAAAAATAATTCTTAGCACATCATGGACTCATCAAAATGATAATTTTAGATGATATTAGGAGTTTGAGGCACATAATTCTATGGGAAGATTTCATAAACATGGAAAGACAAGCATTTGAAGAAGTGTAGTTAGCAATGAGTGAGGAAGAAAAGAAAAAATGAGAAGAACCAAAGAGAGTCACTAGGCCTAAAAAGTCAATACAACAAAAGAAAAAGAAAAAGAATAAGTTATATGAAAAAGACAAGGAAGTGGCTAATGCCTTGACTAATTTAGGAACCCCCATTGTCAACCCCTTGAAAATCACCAATGAAGAATGGGTACATCCCACAAGAAGGAGGTCCAATAGAATCATGAGAATAATGAGTCAAAAGAAGGAAATACTAGTGTCAACCACTCCAATCACCATCATGTCCAAAGTGGAGGAGATCAATGACTCTCCTAGTCTAGAACAACAAAAAGAAACAAAGGGGAAGGATGTGACATCTCAGGTTTTGAGCCCCATATTAAATAATGTATTTTGCTAATCCATGAAATTCCAGAGTGTCCAAACAATTGAAATATGTCAGTGTGCCTAGGAAATGTAATGTTTGATCATTATTAATAATAAATACATCACTGGCTACTAGACGGACAAGGAAAAGAGTTATAGTGGGATATGATTCCACAAGAGAGGGGGGATTGAGGAGATAAGTATTTATTTTATATTTTATTTACCCATTTTTGTTTTAATGGAGAATAACAATTACATGATCTTCTTGGGGGGAAGGCCAAGTGGTTCCTTAATTCCAAGAATTACATAAAGCCATCTTTGGTCTGTTGTGGGGGTTGATTCTTATTCACTCATTCACTCACTCAATTGTCCATTCATTGAATTGTTCATTGTTAAAAAATTTCACCCTTTTATCTCTCCACTCATTCTTTCACCCACTCATCTTTCCTCATTTGTGTTTGTCTTTGGAAGGGAAAACAAATTGTTGAAGAGGAGCCATGGTTTTGTTGGATGTAAAGACTGTTGGTGTATTCTAGCCATGAATTAAGGCCTGCATGTATGATATGCTTTGGAATGTGTTTAGTTTTTCTCACAACCACGAGTCCTAATATTACTAGCATGAATATTATTGATCAGATGCGTTGTAGCTCTAGAAGGAGATGGATAGTCTGAGTGACTACATTCCATAGAAGGGGGTCCATTCTCCTGGGTTGTGTAGGCTGGGTAGAATAGAGATGGTGTACTTTGGATTGATGTGGGTGAGGAAAATCCTGTGAGAGCTTGAGTGTTGATTGGTTTGGGAAGCCAAGTGACACACTGTAACTGTCCTTGTGGATTCATAGCCCTGTCTCGATGGTGAAATTACTATTGATATTTGGAACAACATTGTTTATAGTTGGGTGGAACGTCCTTGGTATGCAACTGGTTGGTGATTCATTTCATTAAAGATAAGTTCTCTCTATTATGGTTTTATTTACTTGTGTATTTATTCCATTGTGTATTTATTTATCTATGAATTTTGTATCCATATTATGCATGCTTACTGCTTATTGTTGTGTACAACATATGATTCATTTCTTTTATGTTGTATCATGAATTTGATCTATGCATTTGAATACTTTATGCATATTTGTTGGAAGATTGGTTGTTGTCATTGATTTCAACCCTAGTCATGGGTTTTGGACCACAAGATTGATGAAGTTATTTGGACATGAAGGAAAATGAACATGCAGATACAACACCCAT
>JZKD02S0742087.1:942715-954181 GCA_000966675.3 Picea glauca
ATCACCACCGTGGAATCAAGGAGTTCTAAATCGTTAGATCGAAAGACGGGTGAATGAGGACCCTCAAATAAAGGTGAAACCAAAGGCTGGGAGAGATTACAACCATCATATCGAACCATTCGATCGTCATCCATTGATCGAAGCTGAGTAGGATATGGAAAACTCCAGAACTTCACCGCTTCGATGATTTTTGGGAGACAGGGAACAAGCATGAAAATGGTCGAAGTCACGAAGTCCTGCCGACCATTCGATCTAATAGGAGGCTCGAGTGAAATATTAGTTGTTAGTCAGAGTCCTCCTACATTGACCACTTTGTGAAGTTTAACTTTGGGAGAATTGAACCCTTTAGAACTGGTATAACTCGGATTCCCGGAGCGTCGAAGTCCCGAAGTCCCATCGACCGTCAGATCAAGGGAAGGACATAGAGAGTAATGATGACCATCGGATCTAGCAAGGTAGGAAGGATATCTACATTTCAGAGCTTTAGAACTTCACCACTCTGGTGAATACTAGAAAATGGGAAAATCCCCAAAGTGTCAAAGCCTTGAGGTACCGAAGTGATGAAACCACGAAGTATAAAGTCGTTATTGTGAAATCACGCATGTCATCATATATGGGGTAGATGATGTGGATTGGCCATTTGATGGATGACACGTGTTGATGTATATATATTCTTAGTATATTGCACTCATTTATATGTCAATTTGGGATTCATAATCAAGAGTTGTTACACCATATGTACCAAAAATAGGTAACCTATCTATGTCTGTTGTATATAGCTCAATCAATAAACAATCAATAACAAAATAATCTATTTTTGAAATATCTGAAGACTATTCTTCACATAGTTTCAAACTAGAAGATAAAGCTCATAGTAAAACTCTCAAACAAATACTCAGTTGAAATGGTTCTTTCTCAAGTAACAAGTTTTTTCATTATAGGCTCATGAAATAAAGAGATGAATTGAGACTCTGCGTCCTTTAGCAATTGAATTCACAGGACAATTCACACTTCACTCGATTTACTCTTGGAAATCACAACGTAACCAATTCCAATCAAACCTTCCTCAATACAAGAGACAATCAATGTGATTGGAAGACTTCATTACATGGAGCATGAAGGTGATAGATGAAGTCTTATTGTTCTTGTACCTACTGAGGACAATACAATCATAAATTCAAAACAATAAAAATTGCTTATTTAACAATCCCGAACATCTATCCAACTTTTTTTAACTAAATATTACTCTGCAGAAATGGAAATAGAATTATCTAATATGCTTAATGTATAACCATTCATTCACACTGATCCACAATCAAATATCTTTAGAAATGCGTATGGTACTTAGGAAAGTTTATGCACTTAGAATCATTTGCAACACACAACTATTATATTTTCACACTCGCACAATTGACTTATGTCACACAAAGACATATAAAGGGAGGCTTACCTTGGTTGGGGTGGTGGGCCCTTGCAGACCCAACAAGGTAGCTCTAAATAAATTACAGACTAAACACTTTACTCGCACCCATGAATTGCAAAAACTAGCATTCGTATTCCTTCAATTAATCAATTGAATCAATAATTCAACATTTCATTTCCTAGCATAACAATGTATATCATTCCCTACTATCTATCATCTACACAACATCCCTTTTAAATAAGGTCAACCATTACAATCAAAGTCTGAGGATAATTATCAAATGTTTACAAAATATTACAATTGGATATCATATTGTATCTCAAGGAATGGACTTCATCCTCATGACACGAAGTGCATGAGTGATGAAGTCTATCATGATATTCAAACGAACCAAGGATACTTCCATCCAACTAATTTCTTGGAGCCATCACTATAGTACTCATTCAAAACGTTAATCATGTAGACACAAGTTTAGTACCAGACTAGCACAGTAATAGATTTGGGTACCAAATCAACGCAACGGTGGTATTGGAATAGGTGTAGAGTTGGTACTAGATCAATGCAGAGGTGGTACCAGATCAATGCAGTGTTGGTACCAGATCACTGCAGTGTTGGTACCAGATCAGGCAGAGTACTAGAATAGAACAGTTGGTTGTTGCAGTACCGAACCAGTGGAGGCAACAGATGAATCCTGAAGATAAGTACCGGATGAGGTGATGCCTTGTCATGAAGCTTCTTAATAATAATCAAAGTAATTAGGAGAATAAACAATCAACCATTTAATCCCAATTAATCAAGAAATCAAACAAATAATGTTTTTAACACGTGTTACCTCTTTATGCATATGGATAAGGTCACAAGGTAGGTTTGTGGAAGAAATAGACAACATATTCACATGTGAGAGGTAAAATTGACCCAGATAGAAGATAATATAAGGTAATAGAGGTGTGAAAATGGAGACTCAACATTTCTCCCATACTTAAGTCATTGCATGTCCTCATGCAAAACTGTCAAAACGGATACTCAAAATTTTGCAAAACTAAATTGTCTTCCATCCTGTTTTAACATCATTTATCTGGCTATAGAATATTGAAACCAAAGGCCTTGCTCCTAAGATCCTTCTTAATCACCTTGGTCTACTGGATCAAACGTAGAACTTTGTTGAGTTTAGCAGAGACTTCTTCTTGTGCATCTTGTAACCTTCGGTTATATTCTTTCAATTGTGCATTCTCTGCCTTAATGTGCCTATCCAAAACTTGATACTCTGTAACCTCTTGTTTTAACTTCTCATTCGGTTTTGTAAGTTTCCCAACCTTCAATATTAACTTTTTCTTGCTCAGGGAACTGATAGGATCATATATGGTTTCTTGTTCGGTCACCTCCCCTTGGGCTTCCTTTTCCTTTCTTAAACCTCTTAAGGTTTTTGTTACTAACCCCTCCGTCTCTCTAATCGTCGCTCCATAGCCACTTTCCTTCTTTGGAGAAGTTGGAATATCAATAGGATCCTCTGGAAAAGAAGGCACATGTGGAACTATTATTTGTTTAGCCATGCTTCTTGTAGTTCTTCGTACATGAAGCGAGGCTTCCTTAGATTTGTTGAAAGGAGTGGAAGTCTCTTCAAAAAACTTTCTCTTCTTTGTTTTAGTATTAGATATGGGAAATGGGACCTGTTTCTCCTATACAGATTTGGTTTTCACCTTAGAGGACTGAGGTGTAGGCTCTGGATTTTGTTCTTGCTAAACATTCCTCATTTCCACTAAACGATTCTTGAGGAAACCCAATAGTTTCCTCAGGGGCACCATATGAAACATCCTTTTGACCATGTTTCTTATTTTTTTGTTTCTCACTTCATGTCAATTGATTTTTAGGGATCAAGGTTGGACTTGGTTCCTTAGATTGAGAGGACCTCTCCTTCCTGGATGTAGTGGGCTCCTCTAGGATTTATTCTTCCGACACATCCTTCTTTTGAATTTTTTTCCTTCTCTGAATGTTTAGTTCATGGGCCCTTTCTAACTTGCTAACTGTCTCCTGTGATAATTCAATGGTTTCCTCAAGAGAACTATCTAAGCGTTCACCTTGCTCATAGTCCTTTATTTGCTGCATTTTAGTTTTTGGAATCAGGGCTAGACTTGGTTTCTGAGATTGGGAGGTCCTCTTTTTATTAGATGTAGTACGCTCCTCTATAACAGACTTATCCTTCTCCAATCTATCAACATGTTGGGAGGAACTAGGTGTAACAACAAATTCTTGACCCTCTAACTTCTTCCCTTTGTTTTTCTTTGTCTTTCTATTGGACCCCTCACTACATGCCTTTGTTTCATTTTCTTCTATAGATTTAGAAACTCCTTCTTGAACAAAATTTTGTTGAAGGATTTGTTTCCAACTACTGCCTTGTTTTCTCAATGCATGGACAACCAATAATTTCACTAGGCCATGGTGATGAATACTAGTTTATGGTTTCTTAGATGTTGATTTAACTCCAATCACCATTTTATTTAGACTCATCCATAGGAAATGGAGAAAGTCAATTTGTGTCCCTCCTTCAAAATGTGACAAAAGTTTTAAATGGTATAAGAAGGTCACATCATACCTCTATTTGCAAGTGAGAAACCTTTGTAGACTAATGAGCATTTTCCAGTACTCTTTCTTAATACAACTTCGAGGAATACTTTTGGTCCAGTCGAGATCTTGATGCTTCGGCCTTAGAAATGTCTGACAAAGCTTTCTATCGACGATCACCCCCTTAAAATATTTCTCTCCATAGGAAGGAAAGCCTGTAGCTTCCGCTATGGTGGCCTCCAAAATTATTAATTTCATCTCCCCAAACTGCACACTCTCTCCGTCATAGGTCTAAGAAAAAGAAAGAGATTCTCCCTCATGATAGCCTTTGAATTTTTCCAAAAATGGAACCCAGCCGGCTTGTTCAAATTTCTCCCTGCAAGCTTGGTATTCCTGTGTGTCCTTGTATAATTGGAACACAGGTTCATGTCTATCAAGCCCCATGCTGGCTTGAAGCAATTCTTATAGTGTATGAGGCAATGGAAAAAAGAATGAGGGTTTAGTACTGGAGCATTCCATCCCACGATGGAGTACTGGAAGGGGATAGAGTATGAGAAAAATATGAAGGGACATAACATAGTGTGAATGGAGATGGTGTGACAATAAAATGGGTAAATAAATATCATTTGGATGGTGAATCCATCCAGAGGAGAGTTTATAATTTAAGATTTAGATTGCAATGGTCACATCCATGGTAATGATGGAAAGGTAATATAAGTTGTATTCATGAATAAATTAAAGGATTGTATGGAGGTTGGCGTCAAATCGTGTCCATGGTGATTACAAGAGATGTGGTCATTGTGAGTGAAATTCACAAGTATTTAATCCTCCAACATCATCATGACTAGAACATAATCATGGTTTGACATGCATTAATATGTGGCTTAAGTCATTCACACAGAACAATGTTGGATCATGGCATTATGACATTTCTTCACCATATGAACGGAAGTTTTGACCAAAGTGTTTGAGAATGAAATTGGTCCTTTTAGAGGTATAATTACCTCATACTCTGAACATTTCGAGTGCATATGAATGATTTCTATATGAGGAGATGTATACGAGGACTTGCATAAGTTCATGGTAGGGAGTGTGCAATAATTGAGGAAAGGAGGATGCATGAGAGTAACCACACGTTTAATACATAATCAATCTAATTCTTTAATAAAACAAGATAAAATAGTGAGATTATACCTCTTATTACTTGAAGCATTTATATTGAGCAAGAAAAAAAACTTTGAGAATAGGATAAAGATTACCAAAACTTCATCACCAGTACCGGATCCCACCTTAGTACTGGACCACTGCATAAAATTGTTGTAGTACTGGACCAACACAGACCTTCTCCCTTAGTACCAGATGAACATAGGGGTGAATTTGTTGCAGTACCGGAACAATAGAGAGTTTTTCCTAGTACCATATGAACATAGGGGTGAATTTGTTGCAGTACCAGAACAACATAGGTCTTCTCCCACAATACCAGATGAGCACAAAGGTGAACATTTTTGCATTACCAGCATACCAAAAGTATGTTATCCAGTACCGGATCACCACAAAATTGTATTTTGATACTCAATGAGAATTGGATAAGGTACATGCTGGTGTATTCTATAGACTGGAACTTTGTAGGCTGCATTTTGTAGAAATTGATGGTGTTTCCTGCTGCTATGGAAGAGAACATGTGATTTATTCTACTGAAATACCATGTAAGTAAAACAAATAACAACACTTGGTACATAAACTCTGAATTTGCAGCGAAAGTGTCAGAAAATGAGGCAAAAGAATTCAATGACTGGGCTCCAAGATTTGTAACAAGAATGTATTTTGTAGTTGGAAAATTTCATGTTGAGATTCATAATCCTCCTCTTTTTGGAGCCAAGATGATCATTGATCTTGTTTCCACTTCCTTTTTATTATAAAAATAATCTTAACTACTACTATTCTGTGGTTTTTTCTCTATCCCATATTAGTTAATGCTCGTCAGTGTTTTCAATTTTTAGGAGTCTGAAAAAATTAAAGAAAACTCCATCTACTGTCCCGTGGATTTTTCTTGAGCCCAGGCTAGTTCCTTATTGTTGATGTTTTCAATTTTTAGGAGTCTGAAAAAATTAAAGAAAACTCCATCTACTATGTCGTGGATTTTTATCGATCCCAGGCCAGTTGCTACTCACCGGTGTTTTCAATTTTTAGGAGTCTGAAAAACTTAAAGAAAACTCCATTTGGCTCCTTTTCCATAAATGATCTACATGAGAACACAATCAACTATTTGTTTTTATTAGTAACATCAAAATTTCTATCTAATGACACACTTATTTACAGATATCTACATAGCCAATTTAATTCACACAACAAATTTACTGTGGTGGATCACCAGGGGGAGAATTCCCCTTGCTTACTAATTGCATTTCAAAATTTTGAAGAACATGTCTGATAAAATATTCTTTGGATAGAGGCTTATGATAAAACTTCAATCGATGTCCATTCACGACAAATGAGGTCTGATTCTCATCAATAGTATTTATCTTAACTAAACCATTGTTTTAAACTATATCAACTTCATAGGGTCCCAACCATCTAGTAGATAATTTACCTTTAAAATTCTTGAACCTACTATCATACAGTAGGGCCCAATCACCTCATTGAAAAGACTTCTTCTTGATGTACTTATCATGCCATTTATTCCTTTGTTCTTGTATAAGGGTAGTCCTTTAAAGAGCATCTTTTCTGATCTCATCAAGCTCATTCAACTACAATAGCCTTTGTTTTTGAGCTTCATCCAAATTCATCCCTAATTGCATGGCAGTCCTGAAGGTTTTCACTTGAATTTCTATGGGAAGAAACACTTGGTTCCCATATACCAACTCATAAGGTGTATGGCATATTTTCTTTCTCCAAGTTGTTCTATAGGCCCATAAGGCCTCAGGAAACCAATCAACCTAGTCTTTATGATGTAGCTGAATAGTCTTGGTAAGAATAACTTCTATCACCTTGTTAGTTGATTCCACCTGCCCATTTTCTTTAAGGTGATAAGGTGAATATTTTCTATGTTTAATTTTATACTATTTAGTAAGAGCTTTGACCAGATTGGAGGTGAATTGGGTTCCTTGGTCAGTTACTATTTATTGAGGCACACCAAAGAGAGTAAATATTTCTTCAAAAATAAAATCTACAAAAATTGTTCACTAGCATAATATAAAGCCTTAACTTCCACCCATTTGGTCACATAATTTGTGCAGACGAAGATGTACTTCTTCCTTCAAGACATAGGGTTAATGGGTCCAACAAAATCCAAAGCCCATCTCTCAAAAGGTTCAATTACTACCTGATCTTGGAGGGGCATCTCGTCAACTGCAGTAGGTTTTCCCATCCTCTGACAATCATCACAGCTGGCCACATACTTCTTTGCATCCTTGAAAATAGTTGTCCAATAGTAGCTGGACTAGAATATCTTGTATGTTGTTCTTTTATCAGCAAAATGGCCTCCACATGGACCATCATGACAGGCTTTAAAGATGTCATGCATCTCATCCTCCCAAACACACCTTGTGATCACCAAATCAGGCCCAGTTCGGTATAAACAATCATCATGCCACATGTAATTGTCACTAAGATGGATAATTATCTGTTTTTCTCGGGAGGACAGATTTTGAGGTAGATTTCTTGTTACCAGATAGTTGGCTAAATCTACATACCAAGGAATGTAAGTAGAAATAGAAAATAGATTCTCATCTGGAAAATTGTCATCTACTGGGGTATTATCACCTATATGAATGCATCTAGACAATAAATAAACAACTAAATTATCTCTTCCTGGTCTATCAATGATGGTGATATTGAATTCTTATAGTAATAACAACCATATAGTCACTCTATCATTTGTAACAGGTTTGTTCATAAAAAATCTGATGGTTGAGTGGTATGTATGTACAAAGACTTCATACCCTTTTATGTAGTGTCTAAACTTATTAATGGCATGTACTACTGACAATAATTCTTTTTCAATGACAGTGTAATTTACTTCAGTAGGTGAAATATTTTTGTTGACAAAATATATAGAATATGGAATCTGGCCTTCCCTTTGTCCTAGAACAACCCCCAAAGTTGTATCTGAGGAATTTGTGCAGATATGAAAAGGAAGAGACCAATTTGGTCCTCCTAAGACAAGGCACTTGAAAGCTTTGTTTTTAAAATTTCAAAAGAAATTTGACATTGTTCATTCCAAAAAAATTCAGCCTCTTTTGCTAACAGTTTGAACAATGGGGCAGCTACATTTGTAAAATTCTGAATGAACATCGTATCGTAACCAGCATGCCCTAAAATACTTTTGACTTCTTTCTGTGAGCTAGGGATTTTGATTTTATAAATGATATCAATCTTGGCAGGGTCTACCCTTATTCTAGTACCGGAGATGTGATGACCTAAAAAAATTCCTCCAGTGAGCATCATTCTATATTTTTCATGACTGAGGGAAAGGTTGGTCTCTTTACACCTAATCAATACTTTCTCCAAATTGACCAATGCTTACTGGAAATCATCCCCATATACTGTGAAGTCATCCATGTAGAATTCTACACAGTCATGGGTCAAATCAAAGAAAATAGCCAAGAAAACCCTTTGAAAGGTGGCAGGGGAATTACATAAACCAAAAGGAAGAACCCTATAAGCATAGGTACCCCATGGGAAAGTAAATATGGTTTTGTTCTGATCTTCTGGTGAAATTTGGATCTGATTGTAACCACTAAATGCATCCAAGAAATAAAAATACTTCTTCCTAGACAAAGTATCCAAGACCTGGTCTATGAAAGGAAAATGAAAGTAATCCCTGTAGGTGGCCTTGTTCAATTCTCAAAATTCCACACAAATCCTCCATTTACCGTTTTTCTTAGGGACAATAACTAATGGGGATACCCACTTGCTATCTGATATAGGGTAAATAAAATTGGCATGCAAGAGTTTTTGGAGTTCTTCTTTCACTATGTCTTTTAAGGATGGATTCATTCTTCTTTGGGGTTGCCTAACAGGTTTAATTTTGTCATTGGTGTAAATATGATGCATACAAGTGTCTGGGTGAATTCCTTTCAGGTCGAAGTAATCCCATGCAAAATCACTAGATTTCCCTTGAATCATTTGAATCATTTTTTGTTGTTGATATGTTTCTAAGCTAACATTGATATACACAGATTTTCCAGGACTGATTTCAGTAGCCTGGACATTTGATTCTTTCCCTTCATCTATTTGTGAAATGGTAGACACTGTAGAGGTGGAAGGGTGCCATATTTCCTGAAATTAATAGTTGAATATATGTGTGTATTCTTGAAAGGATTGATGGTATTCAATGAATTTGGTATCGGCAAAAAATGAGCTTAAAATTTGTTCTTTAGTTTTCTCTTGAAATCCTTTTACTTGTTCGAGTGTTAATAGGGGCTGATTATAGTCCTCCTCCACATAGAGATTCTCCAACCAGAAGGGAAATTTAGTATCTGGTTGGGTAGGAGGAAAGAGGATAAGTTTTTGAATTTGGCTCCCATTGGAGATTGTCATCTCTCCAGACCGACAACTAATAAACACATCAGCAGTGGCCAAACAAGGTTGTCCAAGCACCACTGGGTGTCCTGGTTTGGAGGATTTAGGATGAATCAATAAGAAATCCACAGGGTACTCCCAAGAGGCCAAAGTGATTGTTACATGATCTAGACTTACTATTGGGATGCTAACTTATTTGTCTGCTAATTGTAGAAAAGTATGCATTGGTCTTAAGTGATTTAGTTGCAGCATTTTCATGGTGTCAACCGGAATTAAATTTATTGTTGTTCTTAGATCAATAAGTGTGTTTGAAAAGGAAACACCATTAATCTCTATGGTCAACATTGGATTCCCTAGATCATTATATTTAGATGGAATTTCTTATATAAATTCTGATAATTGTCCAACCACCTATACGCCATGAGGCTCCTTCCTCTTCCTCCCTTGATTTTTAATGAAAATATCCCTTACAATATTAGCATAAATAGGAATGACCTTGATGGATTGAAGTAGGGGAATATTTACACATATGTTTCAAAGTTCAGTCTCTAGATTATTCCCTAGAGGTACCTCAAATTTATTCACAAGTAACCTTTCCGGATAAGGGGGAGGATTAGTTTTATGAGGTATTTTTGATGGGTGAGAAGTGTGAGGAAGAATTTCCTATTGTACGGGGGTGTCTCTTTCTTCATATGATTGGTTATCTTCTTGAACTTCTTGATTATATACTTGTTCTTCTTCTTGAATAACCATAGTAGGATTTGGTTTATTCAAAACCCTCCCCGATCTTAATTGAATTTCATTAAATGAAGAAAGAGTTATCACATAAGTGGGGAAGGTTTGTACTTCAATATTTTGTACACGTTGTGTAGGTCTATTGTTTGGATGAGGAATGGGTTGTGCAGGAATAGGCGTAGGCCAAGGAGGGTTTGTGCTAGGTGCACCATTCATTTGTTGCTACAGATTTGGGTTAATAGGAAATGTAAGTTGTTGTTTCAACTGTGGAGGTGGAGGGAGAGCAGGGGGATTAAATCCCCACAACAAATAAGAGATATTGGAAGGGTATTGTGGGTAGGTGGGAAAGGTTGTTGGCTGAAAGCTAACATTCCCATATGCAGGCCCCCTCAATCCTTGTTGTCAAGGTTGGATTTGTGGTTGCTGAGGTGACCATTTAGGGTAAGAAATTGCAGGTACCCATTGTTGTTGTGAATATTGTGTGGTAGGATCTACAAACATATTAGGGTTTTGTTGTCCCCATGCCCTCTTGGGGGGATATGATGTTTCATGAGGTTCTCCGCCTCCCTTGAAAATGGATTTTAGTCCAGGTAAATAAGGGAAGTCATTGGTAGGGTGATATTCTGTATAGAGGCCACATATTTCGATAACATTAATAGGAAATTCCTTTTCATGATGCCTTTTCCTACATCGATGACAAAAAATTGCCAAAGTAGCATTTTCTTCTTCTTCTTTTCTTTTGATTTTAATGGTATCAAGTTGGGAGATGATGGTTTTGAGGATGTTTGTTTTGAATTTTTCTAGTATATTCCCCAATTCTATCCTAGTAAAACCTCCCAGTATGGGTCTATTAATTCTGTTTATAGGATCCCTTACACTTTTTCTTGTTTTGGCTTGGCTGAGAGAGTACCTTTTACAATACTCTGCAATGTCTGCAAACGGCTTATGATACACATCGCCAAAGCTCATGAGGTTTTTTACCTCAATATAGTCATCCCTCACACCTTTTAGGAATATGGTCCTAACTGTGGCTGTGTCTAAGAATTTTTTTTTTTTGTCTTTTGGTAGTTATATAGGAACCTTTCTAGGTAATCTTCCAAACTTTCCTCCTCAGACTACTGCATTTTAAATATGTCATTCCTAGCATCCCTAGGTCTACTGTAATCTTAATATTTTTGGAGGAAATTTTCCTTCATGCCATACCAAGATAATATAGTGTGTTCTCC
>JZKD02S0742088.1:28865-67820 GCA_000966675.3 Picea glauca
CCCTGCCACCTGACTGTAGTGGGATTCCCAAATTAGCTTTTCCCGCTCTCTTGTAGGAGCACAAAGATGGCCTAGGTGGCATAAGAGTTTGTCATGAATGTGAAAACTAGTGACAATGGCACATGTACCCAAGAGATGATATGTGGTGGCGAAGTCTGGATCTTTCTGATAAAGTTGGGCCACTCCAATGCTTCATGTCCACAGGAATGTAGCACAGTGGTGAGTGCAGCCACAGGAGGCCAACTGAGGTAGTCAACGACACGATTGGAGATGTTGGTCTTATACTTGATGTTGATATGGAACTGCTGCAGGTAGGTGGACCCTCGTGTCTGTATGTACTGCAGAGGCTTGTGATCATTGTGTATGATCGTCTCTTTCCCCATAATGTAATGTTTCCATTGATGGTAGGCTTGTACAATGGAATACACTTTCTTGTCATAGGTGGGGTATTTCCAGACAGTATCAGAGAGTGTCTCACTATGGTATGCCACATGATGCCTGTGCTGAGTGAGAACTGCGCCCACAAAATAGTCAGATGCATTAGTCTCAATCTCGAATGGTTGTTGCAGATCGGGAAAGGAGAGTACTGGAGAGGAATGGATTCCAATGAGGCTCCAAAGGCCTTTTTGATATTACTCATGAATGTCAAAACCCTAGACATCCAAAAACCTAACCCTAGAAGGTGAAATGCCAAAAGTCATGTGGGCCCTATGGGTAAGTTGGTGTAATTTGGTACCTCAACTTCCAAGGGTTGTAACTTTTGCATACGACCTTTGTTTTAGGTGCGTGATAGCCCGTTGGAAATATATCAATATGATGGCCTCTCCTTAGCAATGGGGATTTTGGTTTGCTATAATTTTACTTCTTCCATTTCTGTATTGGTTTAATGATTTTATTTTCAATGCTTAGTATAGTGACTTTGAGTAGTTTCATATGTTTTGACATCTGATTTGAATTTTTTCTTGCACTCGTCTGGATATAAGCCGATTCTATCATCTGCTGAATGGAAGAAAATTAAATATATCGTTTTCAAATTATGTCTTTCTTATTTTCATGATGCATGCTATGTGAATTGAACGTAGTTATCATCACCATATTAGGAGCATCCATATGAGAGGTAGATCTTTTAAAAATCCATCATGCAGCTATCCACATATAAATAGGAAATAAGAAACATATGAGAGGCATATCTTCTAATATCATCTTAATATTAGTGTGAGGATAAAAAGAAATATAATAGGTTTAATTTTTTACAAGGTGAGTGGATCTCAACGTGAGTGGATCTCAACCCTTCGTAGAGGAAGACATCATCGTTGGGAACGATTGAGTGTCGAGACTTGTGTAAAGTCTAATGACGACGACAAAAACTTAAAGATGGAACAAAGACCGTCGATCTGTCGAGAATAGCCTCGACAAATCTGGACCGTTGATGTGAAATTCATCGTCATTGGGAATAGAGAATCGATGAAGTGAGTGTCGAGCTAGAGAGGTGTTGACGACTATAAATGCTCAAGGATTGATGAGATTTGTCAATCGGTATGTAGGTGTGGGTTGATCTCCACCATATATTGTTCTAGGCCCCATGTAAGATAAGAAGGGGTGATGACATCATGTTGATGTGGTAAGAAGATTGGTTGAGAAAACGTGAGTGGTACCAGAAGGCATAGAGTCCCTTGTGGCTTTGACTATAATCTAGACTGTCAGATTTGGATGTTGCTAGATCACGCTTGTTTGTCGGAGGATGTCGGGTAGGGTCTAAAGGCTTGGATAGGGGCAAATTCTAACGATGAAGAGATATTGGGGTTAAACGATAGTAGTTGATCAAGAGATCTAGGCAAGATAAATTCTCATCCATGGAGCCTAGTGAGTCATGCCCGTCCAATGAAAGAAGGGTCAAAAGCATGGACTTATCCGTCATGCAATATCAAGGCGTTGACATGATCATAACCATTGTAAGTCAAGTTTGGAGAGTCATTGGATTTGGGGTAGTCCCAAAAGGAAGGATCGTCGTCGGAGCTTCGATCGGGGTGTTAATGCTCCACATGAGTAAGATCTCTAACAACGACAATGAAAGTAGGCTCAAGTGATCAGGACCATTTATCTAAAAGTTGTTGAACTTGGTGGCAGGAGCCACATGAGTGCCACATAAGATGTCATGGTTGTTTGGAATCCACGTGGATTCCACATGGAAATAAGATGGAATTTTACGATGAGAGTTTGAGGACTTCAGGAAGTTGTAGCAGTTGATCTAAAGTTCAAATTTGGGTGTGGTGGTAGCTGTTGAAAATATCTCGACGAACATAATTGAACTATGGTTCTTAGCACTAACTAGGAGTTGAGTTGAGGGAGAGAAATTATTAACATCCCACCAACCTACAAGGGGTTAAGGGATTGGGTGTGTCACACTTAAATTACTTCTTCAGCTCACCCAAGAACATGGTGTCCAACAAATTCAAATTTATGGTGACTCTCTCTTGGTTATCAAATGGCTTAGAAATGAAGCTCAAATAAGAAAACTCACCTTATAGTCCCTTTATGATGATATACAATGGCAGATGCCAACTTTCACACATATATCTTTGTCTCACATATACTGAGACGGAAAGAGCATAGTCAATGGCCTTTCAAAAGATGGAGTGGGATTGGAATGAGAGACCTATATCACTTCCATACTACAAGATGACCACTCGAGAGACTTAATACATACACCTTGGATATAATGAAAACACTTGTATGTATTTTGAATGAAAACTTATCACAACTTTATCATTTTAATGTTTATATATATATATATATATAACATTTTGTTCTCAATAATTGACATTTTTTTTCTTTGAACCAAAATAATAGAATATCCTTAAAACCCTACAAAGTTTGAAAATTATAAAAAAATTGTTAGATCTGTAATTAATTTCTTTAATTCAAATATTCTAAAGATTTTTCAATTGACTGAATTTATTTTTACATTCAAAAATACAATTTAAAKAACAAAAAAAATMGTGATTTCAAGTGTCACAGAAATAGAKAATAGTCCAAAATATACTTTCATTGAAAACTGACAATTGGAAGTGGTTAAGAGAGACCAACACCAGCTAACTAAAGGTCCCATATGCCCCCTTAAGTATCTTGATATACCATTTCACAACAAMTCCAATGRGGGTGTGTTGAAACAATCTTAACCGAATAGAATCGTCATTAAGGGAATTCAAGGAGCASCATAGGTGAAAGGTAGTAACATGATCACTGAGATCCTTACCATTCTTACCTTCGAACTTCATAATTTCTKAAGGAAGCTTGGTGGGGATGGGGGCCATGTAGGATCATGATACACAGGGTCGTTCATCAACTTAGACAAGTCTGGTAGATTAAGCATGACCAGAAAATGGAGACGGGTTTGCGGCATCTGGCCCCAAGCTYCCTGGAAAGATTGTGTTCGAGGAATTGCAGCCCATCCATGGTTTTGGTAAGCACCATGGCTCTGTCTGAAATTGTAAGGCCCTCCTCCAGAATGAGAGAATGATTCATAAAAGGTTGGTTGGGCATCATTCCAATAGGAATGTTCTAATGGGGGTTATAAAAATTGCCTCCAGTGGGATTAGTTCCGGGTTGGGGGTTTCCCAAAGCATGAAACTGACTTCCTCTAGGTGTGAATCCGGAAGATAGAAGTGGATTTGTCATGCCAAACGTATTGGTAGGAATCGACACCGAGGAGGTAGGGGTAAAAAAGAATTCACCTGCACACTTGTTCACACAGCAAACGGCAGCGTCTAAGTACTCTGCCGCCGGGTGCTGAGACGCTGCTTGTAAACAAGTCGTATCGAAGACAGCACTGATAAGACTTGAAGAATTCGCCTGCAGACTTGTCCACACTGCAGCGTCTAAGTACTCTACCGCCGGTTGCTGAGACGCTGCTTATTAATACGTCGTTTAGAGGACAGCATTGATAAGACTTGAAATCATGTTCCGATATGAACGCAAATAAAATAACTTTCATCTTTATTGGATGCTCTGTCGATGTCATTTTTCAATTATTAAAGTAACAAATTAACAGATTCGAAGATATTTTCGACAGAGCCGATGAGACATAAAATTTATGTACTGTCTCAACGAAATTTCTTCGAAGGAAGCCCTATATATTCAAAGGTATTTTTCTTTCCTTTATTAAAGTAAATTATCTCGAATCGAATATCATGTCGGACATCACAGGCCTTAATTCTTGGAACTAATTGAGCGGAGTCCATGTCATCCATCCCTCAGTCTCTATATAATGCTGCCAAGGATCACATTCACAACCATGTTGCCAGCGATTTCTGCGAACTAACGGGGTCATAGTGTGCTGAGAGATAAAGAGATTATTATCTGCTACCCAACCACTACAATGAGTACGAAAAAGTCTGGTGGGAAGTCAGGCGGGGGTTCTAATGGATCCGCGGGGAGGTCGGGCGGTGGTTCTCAGGGTAGCATGGGGAAGTCGGCGCCGAAGCCGAGTTCTCAGGGGATGTCGGGCGGGAGGCCGAGTTCTCAAGGGATGTCGGGTGGGAAGCCGAGTAGTTCTGTGGACACCAAATCCCTGCGGTTCACGCAGGACAGTATAAAGGGTTCGTTCACTAAAGGAAATCTGAGCGGCGTCAAATTGCAGGACGCTGTGGCTGATATCAAGGCAGGAAAACTGGATCCTTCGTCTAATGGTCCGCTTAATGTGCACAAAGGCCAGAAGGGGGAGCTCTGGTGCGAGAACAACCGGAGTCTGTTTGTGGCGCGGGAGGCTGGCGTCCCGTCGGTCGAGGTGAAGGTAAAGTCCAGTGACTTCAAGTCTAGTACTCTTGGGGATACAACCAGGGAGAAGCTGGGTGACCCCAACTTCTTTCCCAGGGTCAGGGGCTCCGGTCAGTGACGTACCTGGCAGACAGATCTGGGTTTAATATAGTAATGACTGCTGAATGTAGATAAATCTATAGTTCGTTTGCATGGTTTTAATAGTTGGTAAAGTCTGATCTTTTTTCTTCGAACTTACAGTGCTGGAAGCTTTTGGGTTTGAACGTTTTGGGTTGTGTAAATATTAAATATATCAATATGACGGCCTCTCCTTAGCGGTGGGGATTTTGGTTTGCTATAATTTTACTTCTTCCATTTCTGTATTGGTTTAATGATTTTATTTTCAATGCTTAGTATAGTGACTCTGAGTAGTTTCATATGTTTTGACATCTGATTTGAATTTTTTCTTGCACTCGTCTGGATATAAGCCGATTCTATCATATGCTGAATGGAAGAAAATTAAATAGAGCGTTTTCAAATTATGTCTTTCTTATTTTCACGATGCATGCTATGTGAACTGCACGTAGTTATCATCACCATATTAGGAGCAGCCATATGAGAGGTAGATCTTTTAAAAATCCATCATGCAGCGATCCACATATAAATAGAAATAGGAAACATATGACAGGCATATCTTCTAATATCATTTTAATATAATATCATCTTAATATTAGTGTGAGGATAAAAAGAAATATAATAGGTTTAATTTTTAAGTTGAAAGGTTCACATCTATTGACAATGCAGATTTAATAGGAGTTTAGTGCTTAATAAGTTTTCTATGAACATGATTAAATATGGCTGGAATATTCTTAGTAGTCACACAAAATAAATGGCAGTGATTTTAATCATTAACTTCCTAGCTATTATAAAGACATGCCGTTATGTGTTTACTTTTTCACATTTACCTAATCATATTTAAAAATTACTTAGATCAACAACTTGATAATTATATTTTTATTTTTATATTGATTAAATTTGTTTTAATGAATTTTACCTCATAATTTTTTATTTTTTTTAGTTATAAATAAAAGCATATATAAACAAAGCATGGCAGCTTAATCCCTGCCAACAATGAGCTAAATAGTTATGCAACATTCTTAAGAATTAAGTAATACAATTTAATTATTGGGACTAAGCAATAAAGCACAGCTGAGAGAGCCCATTATGATGCATGTCATTGAAATATGACATGCCTCGATGACTTCTCTGGATGGTTACGCCACGTGTAGAGAGTTCTAGCAGGAACGGTTCACTTTTGCCCAGGATTTCTTCAATGCTCCCATTATCCCTTTGGAGGTAATAGATTAATCTATTGTACTGAACTAGTTTAGAAAAACATGTTTTATTTACACTATAATTCAATTTGAAGCAAGTGTTTAAATATCTCCCTGTTCCCTGTACGAGAGGAGCAACTAAGAAAAGGGTGAGGTAAGAAGCCAGTGTTTAAAGATAGTTTTAGGCTTAAGAGTTAGTCAAAGCATCTAGGTACATGTCCATACAAGTTGGTATACAAAAGAAGGTAATTTTTTTGCCGTTTTAAAACTATTTTTTTTTTATGAAGTGCTACTGTAGTAGCGGTGTTCCTGTAGCAAAGTAAATATAATTGGAAAAAATGTAATTGAAAAAGGCATAAATGAAAATTATATTTAATATAATATATTATATATAAATTATATTATATGCAAGGGTGAGCAACGCAACCGCAACTTAAAGAAAGTTTGTTTTTCTTTTGATGGTAAAATAAAAGAAAAGAATGTACATCCATAAATCATCATAAATGTCAAACCCATAATCACCAGGTAGATAGGTAGGACGTACGGAAATGCATGGCACTCAATTACCGGAGCTCCTGTAATAGCTCTGGCTCGCTAAGGTACACGCTTGTTTCCAATATACAACTACATTCACAATTCACACAACCAATACCGATACAATCCACCAATATGCAAGCATTAACTTAATAACTAATGGCCTTCATATATTTATTTAAAAGGACGCGAATGCCAGTAGAGATGAGAATAACCTGATAGAGGGCATCGCTTTGCAATAGATTTTTGTGGTTCATTGATGGCATTAAAATTAGGAATAGAATATGATTTTAATTGTGTAAAATTACAATTTTATATTTATAATTAAAATAATATTTAAAACATTATAGAAAAGAATAAAGAATTAAAAATTATATTTTAATTAATATTTAATTTTTAAAACTTCCAATGAATAAATTTCTAATGTCTAGACGCCGCCTGCCACCTAATGAAGAGAATGACGTGTATGCTGGCTCAACATTGTTGTAAGGAATGCATTAATAACGCCCTAACAGTGGCTCAACGTTGTTGTAACGAATGCAATAATAACGCCCCAACAGCAGAGGAGAGGACATTAACTCACCATATTCTTTTCACTGAAATTAAAACTTCAAATTTACAATATTTGAGAGCATATTCAACGTTTTTTTTTTATCAAATAGACTCTTTTGGTGTTGCCGGTGAATTAAATCAGATGAGACCAAATTCATTTATATGGACAATAAAATTGTATATAACTCTGTCGAAACAAATTGCGGTCAACAGGATGCCTCCAAAACATGTGTAGAAGTGGCCCGGGCTCTATTTAATATATTAACGATATTTGTAAATATCCTTAGGTATCAAATTGCTTTTCACAGAGGTATGTACAGTCTATTACATCCTCACCTACGTGTCCCGCTTCTGCTTCTACAACGGAATGTCCCACATGGTGGCTTGTTTCAACTGCATGTCCTGCTTTCGCAACCAAGTGTCCAATTTCAAGGATCTATTGTGGTTTGTTTTCTCTGACTACTTACTCCTATCCGCAGCTCATGATTTTGATGTGGAGACCCTTCTTTATTGGGTAGGAGGAGCTCTCTCTTGGGTCCGTTCTTTCAGTTATGTACAGTCTCGGGTCGGTTCTTCCAGTTATGTACAGTCTCGGAATGTTAGCTTTTGTCCCTCCCTAAAAGCCAAACGTTGTGAGGATCTCCTCCACTCATGATGATCCTCTTTATTTTCAAATTCAGTTAAATGAAGATATAAGTGCTAAACCTACAACCTACTCTACCTGTGAACCAGTGGAATGTTTCGTAATGTGAGTTTCTGAGTCTGAGATATGAAGAAAACAGTGTTATTTTCCATATTTTTTTCTGGTAGCTGGTTTAGCTCCATGGAGATGAATAGTCAGCCCATGAAACCATTACCAGGTAAAGTCGGTCAGATTCTACATTGGTATGGTTTGTCAGATAACTCTTTTTCCCCCATGCATCAGTGCAAGTCCTGTGAATAAGCTAGTTGGTCATAGGCGCTAGAAATTTTTTGTTAGACTCATGAATCCTCTAGGCCTCCTACCAGACCAAAGTGTGAAACAAAGTGGCCTAGTTCCCATTGTTCTCGTTTTCTACCCCTCCCCGACCTCACCAGGGTGCTTATCTCCTATTGGCTATAAGGATTGTTTTGTATAGTGGGTAGAGATATATCATGATATCAACGAATAACTCCTCCCGTCCTATGCTAATCCCCTTATACAAGGAAGAGGGAAAACAACCATAGTATGCTTTGTTGGAGAAGTTCATAGCGAGCTCATCTCTAACAGTGACGCTCATGTGAAGATCCAGAGCTCTTTAAAGCTCTTTGGAAAGCATTTCAGGTCTAGAAAGAAGGAAGATGCTCACGAATTTATTTGTTATTTCTATGTTATTTGATCAAGGCGAGGAATGATCTTTGTGTTAAGTTGTACAGGGCACAGAATAATCAAGGAGGAAAGGCATCAAAGAGTGAGCCTAACACCATTGTTAATGACATTTTCAACAGTGTTTTGCAAAGCCAAGACAAGTACCTTTCCAGCAGAGCAGAGTCGAACAAGTTGGACAAAATCATAGATATCAGCCTTGATATATTGCATGTAAGATCATTGAAAGAAGGTCGACAATTGAAATTTGTTTTGTAAATGTCTACAGGTAAAACATTCCAGTCCTATTTGTCTTTTCATTGTGCAACATTTACAGGTAACAGAGAAAGAGCCTATATAAAATTGAAACTGTATTGTTTTGACAGTATAATAATTTTTTATTCTAAAATTTATAAACAGGCAAGGACATGTGAATTCATCTTGACATTTGGCATCTGGGAACTCTTCCTTGAATCCACGTTGTATGCTGGGGAGGGAACTCGCACGTGGGCTTCTTGGGCGAAGCTTAGGCTGAGGCTTCTTGTAGAATTTTCTTGGTCCCTATTTTTGTTGATCCTAAGTATGCAACTGTTGTAACCGATTCGTTATTCCTGCCCTCTACTCAATTAGATCCAAATTGATAATTCCAAGTTCTAGATCGAGACTGAGCTTTCGTTACCCTATTTCCGCTCAAGTCTTTTGGTATAACAGTAAGAATTCTAAGTTGAAAGATAGTTGATAAGTAGCTCGGCTTGTGTGGATTGAGATGCAAATCCAATTCTAGGTGTGGATCCAATGAGAGAAGGAAGGAATGGGATTGGTTCCTGGAAATGGGATACCAAAGGGATTTGGTGTAAACAGGTATTTGTGTATGTGACCAAAGAGAGCGCGCATATAAAGGTACCAAACCGAGGTCTAAGCTAAATTCAGTTTTTTGAAAATTCAATTTTTTGATATAGAGTAAAGAGAAACAGGGCTTGGGCTTTGATTGACTAATTAAGCTAAATTCAATTTTTTGATATAGAGTAAAGAGAAAAAATGCTTTCACTGACCGATTGATTGAATGACTTATGGTTGTAGTTGTAGTTGCATAGCACCAGTATGGTTTCAACAATTTTCTAGTATGGCTTTGCTCCTTAGCAATGGTTTCAGCAATTTTCTCAGCAATTTTCTAGTATGGCTTTGCTCCTGACCATCTTTCTTCTCTTTCTCTTTTCTTGCTCTCTGCTTCATATTGATAAATTGTGAAGCAAGAAATGTAGAGAGAAAAGAATAGAACATAAAACAATATATTAGAATGTAAGAAGAAGATAATGAAGAAGATACTATGCAAAGGGAAATAGCTGAGCTAAATAGGCTCAAGAAAAACAAGAATAGAAAGTACAGCTGTCCAGAACAAATGACAGTGTACAGTCACTCTGTTGAGGTTATATTATATTTAATACTCCCTCTTAAACTCAACAGTTACAAACATCAGCATTGATTATGCCTAAGTGTTGTCTCTGAAAATCAAAAACTGACTTTCCTAGTGGCTTTGTAAAGATATCAGCAAGTTGATCTCGAGAACCATAGAATTGTAGTGCAATATCACCATTATTGACCAGCTCGCGTATGAAATGAAAACGAGTGTCAATGTGTTTGCTCTTCTTGTGAAACACATGATTTTTAGATAAATCAATTGCTGAAGTGTTGTCACAGAAAATAGGAGTTGGATCATTTTCTGTATGTGACATATCTTTCAATATTCTTCTCAGCCACACAGCTTGACAGGAAGCTGAGGTAGCAGTGACATACTCTGCCTCTATAGAAGATATTGAAACAATTGGTTGCTTCTTTGATGCCCATGAGATGAGGTTCCTGCCCAGGTGAAAAACATGTCCAGATGTGTTTTTTCTGTCATTTAGGCTGCCTACAAAATCACTGTCTGTGTAACCAAAAAGCTGATTACTATCAGATTTAGTGTACCATAAGCCAAAATTGAGAGTTCCTGCTACATATCGCAAAATTTGTTTTGCCATTTTCCAATGAGAATCTTTGGGGAATTCCATGAATCTGGGAACAAGGCTGGCTGCATACATAATGTCAGGCCTAGTTGTTGTAAGATACAACAAAGTGCCTACTAAACTTTTGTACAAGGTAGGGTCCACTATAGGGCCTTCATCTTTCTTGCTCAATTTTGTGCCTAGGGGTATAGGGGTTTCTATTGGATTGCATCCTTCCATGCAAAATCTTTTGATGATGTCTGCTGCATACTTTTGCTGACAGACGAAAAATGCCTTTGGTTGATTGATTAACCTCAATCCCTAAAAAATATTTCATTATGCCAAGATCTGTCATCTCAAACTCAAATTGCATGGCATGTTTAAAATCTGTTAACTCAAGATTTCCTATATAGATCATGTCATCAACATATAAACATACAATCAAAATTTTACCGTGTTGATCTGTTTTGGTGTAAAGAGTTGGCTCATTTTGGTTTTTGCTGAAACCACTTTTGATCAAATAAGTGTCAATTCTGTTGTACCAAGCTCTTGGAGCTTGCTTTAAGCCATACAAGGCTTTCTTCAACCAATATACTTTGGCTGGGTGCTCTTGGACTTCAAATCCAGGTGGTTGATTTACATAAACTTCTTCTTCTAAAAAACCATTCAGAAATGTTGACTTGACATCCATCTGGTATACTTTCCATTTGTGTTGGGCTGCTATGGCCAATAGAGGCCTTACAGTGTCTAATCTTGCCACTGGAGCAAAAGTTTCACCATAACCAGTACCTGGTTGTTGTGAGAATCCTTTGGCAACAAGTCTAGCCTTGTGTTTTTCAATTTGCCCTTTTTCATTGAGTTTAGTTTTGTAAACCCATTTGACACCAATACTCTTCTTGTGACTGGGCAAATCAACAAGATCCCATGTCTTGTTATTCTCAATGGATTCAATTTCTTGGTTCATGGCTTGAACCCAATGTGACTCCTTAGTTGCTTCCTTCAAAGATGTAGGTTGACATGACATTAAAGCAAAAAGGTTGTGTTGTTCAAAGTCATCCAACTGCTGATGGATTTCTCTCAAACTTTGAGTTCTCTGATTTTGTGGTTCAGAGAATGATTCTTTGCTGGAAGTTGAGTTATCCTGACAATTTTTAGGTTGTCTTTGTACCTGCAATCTTGGAAGAATAGCTTGAGGTACTTGCTGTCCTGAATTTTCTGCATTTTTAGAACTTGGCAGCAATGGATTTTGACTGTTCATTTGTTGATTTTTTGAACCATTCCAGAATTGATTTTCTAGAAATTTTACATCCCTATTGAGAATTAGTTTCTTGGTGATTGGATTGTAAAGCCTGTAAGCTTTAGATGTTTCACTATATCCAGTGAAAATACATTTCTCACTTCTGTCATCAAGTTTCTTCCTTAATTCGGAAGGTATGTGAGCATATGCTATGCATCCAAATGTCCTTAGATGTGCAACATTGAGCTTTGTCCCACTCCATGCTTCTTGGGGGACTTTCGTCTTTAGACTTGTGGTTGGAGATCTATTCAAGAGATAAACTGAGCATGCTACTACTTCAGCCCAAAAAGTATTTGACAGGGTTTTCTCTTTGAGAAGTGTTCTTTCCATATTCATTATTGTCTGATTTTTCCTTTCAACCACTCCATTCTATTGTGGGGTATACCTGGCTATTGATTGCATGTTAATGCCTTGTGATTTGCAGAAATTTGAAAATTCTCTGGAGTTGTATTCTCCTCCTCCATCTAACCTGAGTTCTTTTATGTATTTTCCACTCTGTTTTTCATCTTCTTCCTTGAATTCTTTGAATTTTACGAAAGTTTCAGACTTGTGTCTGAGAAAATAGATCCATATTTTTCTGCTGAAATCATCAATAAACATTAGAAAATAAAAGCTTCCTCCTATGGACTCTGTTTGCATTGGTCCACATAGGTTAGTGTGTACTAATTCGAGATGTTCTTTGGCTTGATTTGATGACTGTGGAAAATAGGTTCTCTTATGTTTTCCAAGTATGCAAGACTCACATGGGGGAATTTTCTCTTTAAAGATAGGAAGACCTTTGACCATGGAGTGCTTCTGAAGAAGACTTAGAATCTGAAATGGTAGATGTCCAAATTTTGTATGCCAAACCATAGTTTCATTCAGGGTTGATGCACTCTGTTGCCATATGGTTGAATCAGATTTGCAGTTCTGAGGCTAAGGGGAAACATCCTATTCGGAGTCATAAGGATTTCAGAAATTAATTTTCTGCTGGGGTATTTGTCATATATTTTGCAAGATGCTCCCTCAAAAAGTACCTTATAGCCATGTTCAATGAGTTTTCCTACACTTAACAAATTATGTTTTAGATCTACAATGTGGTAGACATTGTTTATGTCTTTCTTGACATTCTATTTAGTAAGAATAGGAACAGTTCCTTTTCCTTGAACCTTGACTAAGTAATCATTTCCAAGTGTAATATCAGATGAGATTGAAGAATCAATGCATGAAAGTAATTCTTTGTTACCTGTCATGTGATTGCTGCATCCACTGTCCAGCAACCAGAGATCTTTAGGTTGTTCTTCAGTCTTGTGGCATGAGATAAACATACCTCTTGAGGTTTCTCCCGTATGATTTGACACATGTGCTCTTCCTGAGAGTTGATCTGCTTCCTTCTTCCTGCATTCAGATTCATAGTGCCCATACTTTTTGCAGTAATAGCATTGTATGCTTGTTTTGTCATTTGATCTTCTCCCTCTGCCTCTTTGAGGCTGGAAATTATGATGTTGATTTTGTTGTTGTTGTCTTTGACCTTGAAAATTTTGATTCAGATACTGTTGTTTGTTACCTCCACTGGAGTGAGGGTTACTGTGATTTCTCCCTCTTCCTTGGTGACCTCTGCTTCTTCTTCTTCCTCTCCCTTTGATGAAGGAGAATTGAGTTTTGAAAGGATTGGAGATTGACTCATCTGTGAGATGCAGTCTGGTCTCATGTGTCACCAGAGAAACAATCAATTTATCTATTAAAAAACTTGACAGATCCTTGGATTCAAGGATTGTTGTCACAACCATTTTGAATTTCTTGGGTAAACTTCTGAGGACTTTCTCAATAATGCGTTGATCAGTGATGGCTTCGCCAGTCAATCTGATCTGGTTCACAATTCCCATGACTCGGGTCATGAACTGATCCACATTTTCAGACTCTGTCATTCTTAAAGTCTCGAATTGTGTCCTCAAGGTCTGCAGTTTGACTGTTTTGACCCTGTGATTTCCTTCGTAGGCTGATTTAAGGATATCCCGGGCCTCTTTGGAAGTACCAACGCCTGTAATTTTTGAGAAAATCAAGTCATCCACAGAATTTTGAATCCAAAATTTAGCTTTATTTTCTCTGTTTCTCTGAGTTGCCTGAGCTATTCTCTATGGATTTGTCATGGCAGAAAGGGCTGCTGGATCTGGTTCCACATATCCAAGATCCACTGGATCCCAACACTCTTGTGCTTGCAATAACAATCTCATCGGAAGAGACCAGAACTCATAGTTCTTGCCAAGTAGAATCAGACCCTGGGTTGGTCCTAAATTTCTAGACGACATATTTTTAAAATTTTGCAGAAAACACAGAGGGAAATTTTGTATTTACCTTCTTTTTTTCACTGAAACCAGGTCTGCTGCTTTTTTTTGCAGTGATTTCGAAACTTCGTTAGAAGAGACCTTTGAACTCTCCAACTTTCGATTGTCGAAATGTCGATTGCCGATTGCCGAAGAGAGCTTATCAGCCTTGAATTGGCCCTTAGTTTCTGATCAATGTGACCACGTGCCTTGATGTTAAAGCGCTATGGACTTTTCCAGTTCTTTGTCTTTCAAATTGCCGAAATGCGAAATATGCTGGAAAGGCCCCTTTTCGAAAGCCTTTTCGAGATTTCACGAATCGGGACTTCGTGATGCAAAGTGGCCCGATCCTCTGTCTGCGGGATCCCCAATATGCTGAGTTTCAATATCCTCATTTCCTGCTTTCGGGACTTCAAATGCCGAAATGCCAAAATTTGCCTTTGCACAATTCAACGATCCAGATCTTCCTGTGATCTGACGGTCCAGATCTTATCGGGATCTTTGGATTCTAGGTTTCGCGACTTCGTGAACCCTGATAATGAGCTCTTCTGACTCGTCGATTCCCCGATCTCCGATTTACCGATGGTGCTTTCCTTTCGGGACTTTCCCCGAAGGCCTAGATTGTTGCCACACGTCCCCTTACAATGGACGGTCCTCGTTGTTTTGCGATTTTGCGACTTGCAACTCCAAATCCTCTGTCAACTTGAAACCCGAGTAGTTGAAATGCCGACGGTTTCCTCGATGTCCGCCACGTGTCCAAACAAATGGACAACTGTGATCTTTTCGAGATTTTGAGACTTTCGCTGTGGAGTGTCCCGACCTTTCGTCAACAAGACCTTCGATATTCTGAACTTTGAAATGCCGAAATGTGAATGGCACTTGGATCTGCTACCACCTATGCTATGAGATGGATGGCTCACAATCCTCTCGGGATTTCACGATATGATATGTTGGGATTTCGCGTATCGGAGTTTTGGAGAGCAGTCTCCTTCGCTCATCCAACTCCCAATCCCCGATTTTGCGATCGAATCAGATCGGCGACTGACGATCTATCTCGATCCAATGGTCCAGACTAACCCGTGATTTCGTGAGTCAAGTTTCTCCTGTGCGCTCCAGAGGACTAAACCTCGTGCACCTTCTCGCTGATCCAATGGCTATCGGTCCTCTACGCAAGATCTAACGAATAGAATTTTTGTACCTTTTTCGCCCTCTCTTCATCCCTTCTGAAGTGGTTTCCTGCTCTGGATCCATTCTCAGGATGAATCTTATGGCCAGGATGGCTTTTATTTGCGCGTTAGACGCGATCTTTGCTGCATTTGAAGGAATTTTCCCCCGCGGAAGAAAAATTTGTGAATCTTTCAAAGATTTGAAAGAATTTCATGAGTTCTTTGTTCTCTGCTACAATCTTTGACAAATTTGAAGAATTCTTGTAATTCTTTAAACACTTCTTCTTTCTTTAATAATCTTCCATGAACTTGAACAAATGTCCGTGAAATCTACAACGTTTCTTCCTTCTGTAGGAAAGATCTTTAACGAAATGAACGAATTCTTCAAGAGTTCCTGCCTCCTGTAGCTCTTTTTCATGAATCTTTGATGATTCTTGAAAAATGTACAAGAATCTTTACTGTTTCTTCTTTCTCGGTCTCTGCTTCCTTCTCGTGTTTCTTCTTCTCAAAACTTTCGAGCATAGTACGCTCTGCTATGTCACGTGAGCTTCTTATGACGATCTTTTGAGAATCTTTCCTCGATGAATGGACAACTTCCTCGTGGAAGTTTCCTGCGAGGATCTTTCAAGAGTATGAAAGACAACTCTCCAAGCCTTGTGAAAAGTCTGTGTCATATGCTCTCAAGATCTGTGAAGCTCTGCGCTATTTGAGGATCGTGTTTCTCTTGAGCCTGTGTGGAGAGGCTTACCACTGAAGCTCTGATACCATGATAAATTGTGAAGCAAGAAATACAGAGAGAAAAGAATAGAACAAAAAATAGTATATTAGAATGTAAGAAGAAGATAATGAAGAAGATACTATGCAAAGGGAAATAGATGAGCTAAATAGGCTCAAGAAAAACAGGAATAGAAAGTACAGCTGTCTAGAACAACTGGTAGTGTACAATCAATCTGTTGAGGTTATATTATATTTAATACATATGAGGCTCGGCGCTAAAGGAAATGAATCTAAGGAAAACGTTAAATCAGTCCAGGTAAGTAAATTTATTGTTTCCAGGAAGGAGTTAATAAGTCGGGATACAGATGGGAAAGATAGGCAAAGCATAATTGTTTTCGTGGTTGTATGGTAAAAGAGGCATACATGAAGTAGCTAATAACCAGCTGGCCAGATCTGCCAAACAATCAATGCACCAGATCGAGCCATTTGCATCAATGCATCAATGCATCAGATGGCGGCTTCCATTAATGGTTTTTACGAACCTTAACGTACACCTATTTAATAGAAGTACATAACTCTTCTTTATATAAAGTTCTCCTACTTTGATATTAAATCCCATATTTCTCCTACTTTTGGCATGAACAAGTCTTTTTTAATAGAAGTACATAACTTGTCTTTATATAAAGGCTTATAAATCTTTTAATACAAAACGTATTACCCCTTATACATTAATTACTTTAGAACTTTTTCATTTATTAAACTGGCTCTAGTCCAATAAGTCTTTGTTAAACGTATCGCCATGAATAAAGCTGATAAAGTGGTCTAATGCGATGGCATTGTCCTTTCTACAATAAGACCCTTAAAAAATTACCCAATCATATTATAAATAAATAAATATAAATATTTAAACGAAATATTAAAATTCAAAATCCAAAGTTTAACTATAACAAAGTCTTAAATTTTTGTTGGTCAACTCCTAACTAATACAGAGTGAACGAAAACTCATTTCTATAGTCCTTCTTTGGCAGGGATTAATAAGAGCCATATGAAAAGTATATCTGCTAAATATTCATCTTACATCTTAATAAATATGTGAGGATAAAAAGAAATACAATAGGTTTTATTTTTTATTTTTATTTGTATAAAAGATTGTGTTTCATCATTTGATAATCTAAGTCTACATTAATGTGTAATATGTATTTGTATTTAATTTAATTATATTAGTCTCTTCATTGGAAGGATGGTGAAAAGTAGTGAGCAAACCAATCCACCACAACTTTCCCTTAAAAAATCAATACAATAGGTTTAATTTATTATTTTTATTTGTAAAAAAGAGTTATGTTTTATGATTTGATAAATTAAGCTTATAAAAATGTGTAATATTTTTTGTATTTGTTAGAGATGAAAACAATTTTCCTCTCAACCACCTAAGTTAGTGGCAATGGTTAACATACTTTATCATGTGAATTAGGATGATTGACATTAAATTATTTTTTATATCCATGAATATGCATCTTAAATTAAATTAAAATAAATGACTATATACTATTGAGCACATCCCTTCTTTCAATTAATCCATGAAAACTTTCACATGCTAAAAGCAATAAGAAATTCTGAAAATTTGGATTGAGAAACACAATTCCAATTATGACAATGGTGAAAGGTTGTTTACTTTTTTCCTTGAATGAAATCCTCTTTGAACAAGATATGTTCTATAGATTGGGCATCTTACTTTTATTGCAACTTAGACTTGTATGGGACCAAATTTTTAGTAGTCAGTGAGGGAGTTGAGGTGGTATTCAGGTTAAAGTGACATTTGCATCTTTGGCAACTCGACACTAAATACTCTTTGCATCAAAATACTCCTTTACCAACATAGAGAAACCTGCACAATATTAAGTGAATAGAGAAATTACAAGAATTGTTCACATTCTCTTTGGGAAAGTGCATAGGGAGTATAAATAGCATATGCAAATAACATTCAAATTAAGAACTATATGTATGGTTGGGATAAATGAAACTTAGGCAATAAACATAATCCTAATTGAGATAAATATAACTTTAACTATGTGTTGATTCCCTTAATGATCCCATGTCCCAACACTTAGGGTCCCACTAAATGTTTTAATGAGCCTCATATTGTAAGCTATGGTTCCCTTGTCATTTATTCTTTTAACAAATTTGATGTTTTTGGAGCATTATGAATTCATGGCTATCTTTATGAGTTAAAATAATGCTTGGAAATTGATGTGTATTTTAATGGATTGCTTATTTCTTATGCTCTTGATGACAAGTTAATCAATAGTTTGGATCAAGTGAAATCATGATTTGATTTTTTGTCTCATTTTAATTTCATCTTACTTGTTTCTTACACGAGGATGAAATAATGATGATCTTTTCTTTTGTTTCAATCATATGGTTATTTGATTGTTGCATGTGGTTGAAATTGATCTAATATGTTCAATGACATGAGAGGTGACAAATATATCAACATTATCATCTCGATATTAGCATGGAAAGAAACACATTTTTTACCTTGAAACTAATTCAATCATTCAATGCAAGCATTGGATGAGAGATGCTAAGTCACTTCAATTGATAAGTGAGTGAAGTTGTGCAATAACATCGTAAGTGGTATGTTAGTCATCAACAAGAGATATGGAAAAAATTGAAGTAATGTGGTATGCAAGGTTAATAAATGTAATGCATACAAGCATGTAATGATTATGTCATGGTACATTTAGCAATGTAAGATCACACATGAGCGTCATGTGAGGTGGAAGAGTCTTGATTATGAGAAAAATGATACTATATCAAACTATTAGTAGTTATTAGCATCATTTTTGTGGCATTACAATCGCTTGACGAAGTTTCAAAGCATGATGGATGACTTTAGATGCATTTTCCCTTTAGAATTCAATTAGTGTGTGGGAGAACTATAGAATAATATAGCAGATTCTTGAGAGATAAACGAGGATGTGTCAATAAGGAAAATTAAAGAGAATATACCATAGATGGAAATTGCATGCAAAGTTGTGGAATTTGGTGAAATAGTTTCTTGTGTGAAAACTGAACTTTATCCATAGAGACTTATTTCCACACATTTTTTAATTTGACCAAATAGGATATGGGAATGTCAAAAGACATTGGATTGATGATTTTTGGGTCCATGAAGTTTATTGAAGGAATTTGATTCCAATCCCTACAAATACAAAAATGCAATAAAAAAGGTTTCCTATCAAACGAGAAATTTTCACTTCACGTTTTATGAAAGGCATCCAACAAAGCATATAATGTGGCACATAACTAGCCATTATAAATGTTACTGCATCCTCTATGTCCCATTTCTAATGAATCCAAAATCCAATATTTGATGAATTAGTTACATATTTATGAAGTGAGAAAACTAAAGGGTTTTTCGTTATATTAATTTTAATTAATTTTGAAACTGTGTCAAACAACCTCTTTGTTTGTTTTTGACATCATGGACAAGCTTGTTAATTATCGTTGAGTTTAATTCCTTTGATAATCATGATTGATTTTTTATATTGCATGAGTGACTATGGAGATATGTAGAGGTGTAGATATCCTTCTTTCATAACATAACATACCTAGCCACTCATGTACCCTCTAGGATGGTGGGGTACTTGTAAATTTCTCCAATTTCCACAAATGCATCTTACTATTAAACTATGATACTATATAATTATCCCTCTTTCCAATATCATGAAATTATATATGCAAGATTACATGAATACTTATGAAATTCATGTAAATATACATAATATAATAACAAGTTGAGATATTCTTTAAGTAAACAACAAATTAACCCATTTTCGTACATAATAATCAACACAGGTAAACACATAATTTAACACTTATCTTTAATAATGAAAGACACTAACTAGATTTTGATGTTCCTCCCAGCCGTAGGCACCGTTGCACCAATTATTTGTACAATAGGTCACCCCTATGTTTGTTTTGTGTGTCCACGAGGATGGAAAATAATTTCTCAATCAAATCCCACAAATTTATTAGTCTATCCACTCATGCAACCCTCCCAATCCCTAGTTGTCTTTTCCCTTTCCATCTGCACAATATAAAGAAGTTGACACCCTTGTTTGCAATGCAATCCCTCAGTATGTCACACCTATATTCCTGGGCTCCAACACAGACTGGATAGGAAAATATCAATGATGGGATCTACAAGGATGCTCAATATCAATTTTCACAATAGTCATAGAATTCATCCCCCTAACATACTTGGCTCCATTTCTGTTGTAATTCGTAGTAACAACTTGAAGGTAGAGATATATATGGCATAATGGTAGAATCATGGGAAACTCTCCAAAAACAAGGATTAAGTACGCATGTATCTAACTTACCGCTTGTCACTCAAGGAAGTCCTCCCCAACTGTTTTTTTATGTATCTCAAGGTTGATATGTCTTTTACAAATGATAAGGTAATGACTTTAGGTTATAAAAAAATATTAGAATATTAATGTCTTTAGCCCCTTTGGCCCACTTATCCCCCTTTCATTTCTCTCTCATGGAGTCATAGAACCCCATCGTTTTACTCCCCCTTGTCTCACAACCAACTATGTATTTTTATTTATAACTTTAATTTACATCATTTAAATTCCTTGGCCCTCGACCATACTATTTGGCTCACAATTCATAGATTTACATTAAATTACATTCCAAGGATAAAAAATGGGGTATTACATTCCCCTCCCACTTCTTTTTTCACTCTCCTAAATGCATGCCACCCTTTATATGTTCTTATATATATAATTTTTACATCAAAAGTTCAAAAACGATGTGGGAAGGATTCCTGCATTACATATTCTACCTCCCATGTCACACCCTTAGGGCTTTAGTAGGTCCAATGGACATTTACTTGCCTAATAGATTTCTCTGGAGAACCTTGACTTTTCGGTGTAGGATACACATTGGTTCTAGATGAAAGTCTCCTTCTGGCTCCACCTAAATCATATTCCAATCAATGACATGCTTAGAATTATGTACATACTTTTTGAAAAAAGAAAAATGAAGTACATTATGAACATGCATGGATGTAGTCAATGCAATCATGTATATCAATATCCCTATCATGTCCAATCTCTCGAATGGCCCACAATATCTAGCTGCCAGCTTGGGAGAACTTCCCAACTTTAGTGAGCTTTCCTTTGGTTTTACTTTTAGGAAAACATGTTCTAACATTTGGAATTATCTCAATACTCTACCCTTTTCTACATAGATTTTGTTACTGTCCTGGGCTACCTTCACATTTTGTTTAATTTTAATCATTTTCTCTTCCATATCCTTGAGCATTTTAGGCCCAAACACTTATATGGATGTTGGATTATCCCAACTCATCGAAGTATTGCACTTTTTTCAATACAATGCTTGAAATGGGATCATTTTCATTGATTCATGATACCATTGGTGTATTCAAATTATACTAAATGCAAATAATCTTCCAATTTAGATGGATTTTCCATCACATAAATTCTCAACATATCTTCAATTACTTGGTTAACCCTCTTTGTCTGCCCATATGACTCTGGGTGATATGTTGTACTATAATTTAAATTGGTTCCAAATACTTTAAATAATCCCTTCTAGAAATTTGATGTGAACTTGGAATATCCATCAGAAACAATTGCCTTAGGCACACCATGTAGCCTGGCAATTTCCTTCATCTAAATCTCAACAATTTTGGCTTCCTTGCGAGTAAACTTCACTGAAATAAAATGGGAAACCTTTGTAAGTGTATCCACCACTACCATAATGGAATCATGTTGTTTTATTGTTCTCAGAAACTTGGTAATAGAATCTATGGAAGGGTAAAATCGTGAATTTGGGTGTCTATTTCCTTATTTTTTGAGAAAATAAAATATATTTTCAGAATTGTTTCAACTTCCGGTAAACAAAAGTATTTTTTTTTATTTAGAATTGCACTTTATAGTAAAAACAAAACTTGTCATGAATTTTGTTATCTTTATATTGACTATTTTTTGAAATTTGTTTATTGACATTTGATATGTGAATTTAACGATTGTTTGACAGTGTGTTCCTTAAAAATGATGTGATTGATAATGAGTTATGTATTGAGACAAAAATGTACTCATTATTAAACTTGTTCTTATGAAAAATGAAATACGACGCAACAATAATTTCTACAATTTTTTGAATTTGACCAATCTAAAATAGTTGCAGATTTTAAACATGTTTATTGAGACTCCATGTATCTCCTTTATTTTTTATTTAAAAGTAAAATATAAAAATACCCTTTTGAAGAGGACAGTGAAAGTTTTCGTAATATAAATTTTTCATAATTTTTACTGTGCATTATTGCAGATATTGATTTTTCATTTTACTGAATCATTAGGTCATCTAAAACAAAGTTGCAAACATTGTTTTACAAATTTAATCTAACATACTAAAAAAAATTAAATTGAATACAAATTGTATCAAATGAAATTCCATTCAATTCTAAAAATGTTGGTAATAGTTCCGAAGGCAAAGTCACAATATTTGAAGGAGTCTTCTCCTACAAAAGTTGGACTAAGCTGAAGAGAAGTGACAGTTTTCTGAAAAGTTCCATAGTTACAAGTTTTTGGCTGAACTAATACTTCGACTGAAAGTTACTATCTTTTGCCCGAAAGTTAGCTTTCACGAAAAATTGTTGCTATATTTAAAATTTATGTTATATTTTTAGGGTTGTCATTATATTTAACTTTCGTTCAAAATATTTTTCAGCCGAAAAAATTTAAGAGTTCAGACAAAAACATGCCATTTGAAATTTTTGCACCTGATTCTCACGAAAGTGTTACCTAGATTCACGATTTTACTCGAAAACAACTTCCCATTTCCACTCAGGAATGGGTAATGGATATAACAAATTAGTTAGATGTCTATGTTCATATTTTACCTTTTGACACACCGTGCATGTAGCTATATACTCAGGCACATGTTTCTTCATCCATGGAAAAAAATGGCTTCTTATGGATACAATTGCCTTATGATATCATGGGTTTCCAACATAAGAAACATTATACATTTCGTCTAATACCAAATTTATTAATTTCTGAAAATTAAGAGCATAAACTTTGCTCCTATACAATAAAATATCATACTCTTTCAACTAATAGTCTTTTTATATCTGCTATAATTTATTTTATTCTATGCTTTCCTTAATTTGTGAATAAAGCTGGAATGATTTTGTAGCCTTTAAAATTATGGTTTTCCAATATTTCTTATACAACCTTATGGTTTTAGCATGCATTTCATGCACCCTTCTGTCGAGTGCATCAACCAGTTTGTTCTTCTTACCTTTGGCATGTTTTATATCGAAATCATATTTACTGATAAATTCTATCCATATAGTTTGTCTAAAATTTAATGTTGGTTGTTCAAACAAATATTTTGGACCACTGTGGTCCATCCTTATCTCAAACCTCTTTCCCATGAGACAATTCCTCCACATTTTTAAATCATGAATTATGGTTTCCAACTCTAAGTCATGTGTGGCATAATTTCTCCCATGCTCTTTCAATTTCCTTGACTCATAACATATTACATGCCTAGTTTAGGTGATAACTCCGCCAATTACTTCCCTGCATGCATCTGTGCATGAAAACATGTTTCATTTGGATCTGTAATATTTAAAATGGGTGCATTCGTAAGTAATTCCTTCAAAAGATGAAAATTTTCTTCACACTCAGAGGTTCGTTCAATTTTTATCCCCTTCTTTTGTAAAGATGTGATTGGATGAGTAATATTGGAAAATCCTCTAAAAAAGCTTTGTAATAACCTAGAAGTCCCATGAAAGCCCTAAATTTCATTACATTTCTTGGTCTTGGCCATTCTATGATTTCTTTAATATTTTTTGGATCCATAGCTATGCCATCCTCAGACATGATATGGACCAAATAATGGATATGATTTTGGTAGACTGAGCATTTTCCCATCTTGGCATACACTTGATGCTCTCTTAGCACCTCTAGCACCATCCTCAAGTGTTTCTCATGCTCTTCATACGAATTAGAATACATAAGTATGTCATCCAGGAAGACTATGAAAAAATTATCACTACAAGGAAAAGACTCTCTAGTGGATGTTTTTGGGGACACCCCTATTAAAATAGCCCAAAAATTTGTTTATAGTGGAGGATACTAGAAGAGGTAGGCGAGCAGAGGTTTTAGTGGATGTTTTTGTATGGTGCATTTATAAATATATAACGCATCGGTGCATTTTATATAACTGATGCACCAATGCTTGTTGGGTTTGTGTTATATTCTTTGCATACCTAGAATTAGTGTCCTTGATTTTCATGTCCATTTTTGGGCGGTCCTTGGTTTTTGTGTCCATTTATGGGCGGTTTTTCAGCACATGGTCTTTCATCGATGGTTTTCTATTTTCAATTAAGGAATTAGGGTTGTTGACTAATACATGTCATTGGATTATGGTTTTGGATGTAGATGGATCCTATATGTATATTGTATTGTAAACAATGTATGATATGACTGAATATAGAAGATGTTGCTTTTCCCAGTTTTGGATTTCCAGGGGAAAATTATCTATGTAATGTGTGTATTTTCCATTGTATATTTTTTGTTCTTTTATTGAAAATATATTTGCAATAAAATATTGTACAAGGTTAAAATCTACATTTGGTATCAGAGCAATTATTGGCTTTAGGGGGACACCTTTGTGGTCAGGGTTTTGTCTTGGGACTGTGATAAGCCTTGTTACAGTGGCATATCTGCAATATTGATTCTTCAAGTGAAAAGAAATGGAGAGAAGTTTGAAAATAGACACCGAGAAATTTAATGGGAAACGTTTTGAGTTGTTTAAGATAGAGATGTAAGATCTGTTGGTAGAAAAAGATCAGTGGATCGTGGTGGATACAGGTCCTACACCTACATGAACGTTAATAGATGACTGGAAAAAGTTGGATCATAAGGTGAAGAGAACAATTTGATTGTGTCTCACAGATTCAATATTACTGAATGTATCATGGGAAGCTACAACCAAGGAGTTATGGAATAAGTTGGGGAACTTGTATCAATCTAAGTCCCTGGTAAATAAACTATTCCTGCGGAATAAGTTGTATAATCTAAGGATGAGAGATGGAGACTCGATTATGGAGCATCAAAACACTTTCGATAGTGTGGTAAGTCAGTTATTATCTATTGAGATTAAAATTTAAAATTAAGATAAGTGTATTAGTTTACTGTGCTCTTTACTAGACTCGTGGGATAGTCTGGTTGTGGCCATAGGTAGTAATACAACAAACTTGAGTTTCAATGATGTGGTATCATCCTTTTTGTCGGAGGACATGAGATAGAAGAACATGGAAGGAAAGAGCACAGATGCATTATTTGGAAGAGGACGCTCCCAGGATAGAAATAGATCTAAGTCCTCAAGTGGGAGATCAACGTCTAAGGGTAGATATAAATATCCTAGAAAGTTTGTAAAGGTATGATGGAGATCTAGAAAAGAAGGGCACTTCAAGAAGAACTGTAGATCCAAAAGTGTTGAGAAAGAGAAGGGATCTGAAGGTGCTCCTGCTACAAAAGAAAATACCTCCAAGGAAGAGGGAGAGGATGTGTACATGGCTTCTTCAAGCACACATGCATATCATGAGGCATTGTTGGTTGAATTGGGTGCATACTTTCATATGAATCTCCACAGGGAGTGGTTCTGTGAATATGAAAGGTATGATGGAGGTAATGGTTACCTAGGTGATGACTAGACAACCATAATCATAGGAGGAGGAAAATTCAAGTTTAGGCTCATATACAGAAGGATTAAACACTGCATGGTGTTATACACATCCTAGGATTGGCTGGAAATTTGATTTATGTTAGAAAAATGGATGATGCAGAGGTAAAAACAATATTTGAAAAAGAAACCTGGAGGATGGCTCGAGGATAAATGGTGTTGCTGAAGGGAGTTTAGTTTGGAACTCTATATAAGCTTCAAGGAAGGATTATTAGTGATGGGTGTGATAGTTACATTTTTCCTGATATTGGAGCATAAGAAGAAAAAACTCCTACAGTCTCTAGAGAAAAGGTTATGACGTGGCATCAAATACTGGGGCATATCATAGAGAAGGGTTTTCAACCACTACATGGTAAAGGTATGGTTGAAGGTATGTATAATTTCTCTCTAGATTTTGATTTTTATGAATATTCTGTTTATGGGAAGAAGAATCAGGTAAGATTCCCCTCTGGTACAACAAGGGAAAAAGGAGTTTTACAGCTAGTGCACAGTGATGTGTTTGGACCTGTGTCACTTCCATGATTGGGAAAATCTATGTACTATGTATCATTTATATATTAATTATCCATGAATACTTGGATATATTTCCTTAGGAGTAAATTTGAAGCCTTTGACAGGTTTAAATTTTTTAAGGCTCTTGTTGAGAATAAAACAAATAAATGAATTAAGGTGTCGAGGACAGACAATGGTGGAGAGTTATGTGGGAATGAATTTGAATAATTCTGTTAGAAGTGCGATATAAAGAGGCAAAAGAATACTCCATATACACCTCAACACAATGGAGTAGAAAAAAGGATGAACAAGATGTTGATGGAAAAAGCAAGGTGCATGCTCAGTGGTGCCAGGTTAAGGAAAGAATTATGGGCAGAGGCAGTGGGTGTTTCATGTTACCTAGTCAAAATATCACCCTCATCAGCATTGGATGATAAGAATCCAAAAGAGGTATGGACTGGTAAGAAACCTTGTCTTACACATCTCAAGGTATCTGACTGTGAGGCCTATGTTCATGTTTCAAAGGAAAACAAGAGTAAGCTAGATAAGAAGGTTGAAAAATGTATCTTTATTGGGTATAAAGATGGTTTGAAAGGTTATAATCTTTGGAACCAAAAAAATAAGAAGGTTATGTATAGTCGAGATGTGGTATTTAGAGAAATGAAGGATGTTGTCAAACATGAAGTCCTACCAAGTACAAAAGAACCAGATAAATAGATTTTGAGCCAAAGGATGATGAATCATACGCTACAAAATAACATGAATCAAAAGAAGAAGATACTCATACTCCACCTGATTTCTGTTCATTTTTTTCTATTTCTATTACTAATGATGATCCTAGAACTGTTAGGGATGAAGTGGATTCAAATGATGGAAAACTCTGGAAAAAGGCCATGGTTGAAGAAATGCCATTGTTGGATAAGATAGAGGCTTGGGATCTAGTGGAGTTGCCGACTAGAAGAAATCCCATTGGCAACAAATGGGTATTTAAAAAGAAGTTGAATGCATATGGGAAAATGGAGAAATACAAAGCTCGGTTAGTAGCCAAGGGTTATTCCGAGGTTGAGGCAATTTATTTTGGTGAGATTGTTTCTTGTATTGACAAGTTAACCTATATTATAATTTTTTTTTATCGATTTCTCCTACCTTTGATTTTGAAGTAGAACAAATGGATGTGAGGACAACATTCCTACATGGGGATCTGGAAGGAGAAATCTACATGAAGCAACAAAAAGGCTTTGTTGTGAAGGGTAAGAAGGAGCTAGTATGCACGATGAAAAAGTCCCTGTATGGTTTAAAAAAATCACAAAATATGTGGTATCAAAAATTTGATACTTATATGTTGGGACTTGGCTTCAAAAAAATCAAAGAGGATGACTATGTATATTTTAAATTAATTGGTGACCATTTGATTTATTTTTTCTTGTATATGGATGACATGCTGCTGATAGGAAACAATATGGAGATTATCTAGGATGTGAAAACTAAGTTGTCCTCTAAATTTGACATGAAGGATCTTGGTGTTGCAAATTTCATTTTGGGAATGGAAACTAAAATATATCGGAAAAACAGGAAACTCTAGTCAAATCAGAGAAAATATGTTGAGATAATATTGTAGAGGTTTAATATGTAGGAATATAAGCCAGTCAGGGTCCCTATTCTTATAGGTGTAAAGTGATCTATAGATCAGTGTCCCAAGGCACACGAAGAGGAGGAGGACATGTATCATGTTCCATATGTGAGTCTGGTTGGTAGTTTGATGTATGAAATGGTTTGTACTAGACCGAAAATTGCACATGAAGTGGGAGTTTTGAGTAGTATATTTCAAAACCAGGGAAGGATCATTGGACAACAATAAAGAGAGTTTTTAGATATTTTCATGGCACTTCTATCTATAGATTGTGCTACCAAGAAATACTAGGATTGGACAAATTTTTTGACATACATGGCTTTGTGGATGCAAATTGGGCTGGAGATCTGGATCGTAAAAGATCTACAAACATGTATGTGTTTAAAATGTTTGGAGGAGAAATCAGTTGGATGGGAAAAATATAGTCTATAGTGGAATTTTCAACTATAGAATTTGAATACATGGTAGCCACTCATGCAAGAAAGGAAGCAGTATGGTTACAAATATTCTTTTCAGGTATTGGGTTGGTACAACAAGCTGTAAGGATAGATTGTGACACTCAGAGTGCAATTTTTCTGGCAAAGAACTTGACTTATCATTCAAATACAAAGAATATTGATGTTCAATATCACTTTGTGAGAGACATGGTTGAAGAAAAGAAGTTGTTGTTTATGAAGGTTGACAATTTAAAGAATGTTGTAGATTCATTAACAAAATATGTGAGCATTGAGATGTTCTCTTGGTGTAGAGGATATATGGGAATTATTTCCCTTGATTGTTGAATATGTAACCCTTTAAACTCCTGTATGCAAAGAAAGAAACAAGTGGGATAATGTTGGGTTTGTGTTATATTCTTTCCTCGGTTTCTATGTCCATTTATGAGTTGTTTTTTGGCACATAGGTTTTTGTCGATCGTTTTCTATTTCCGGTTAAGGAATTAGGGTTGTTGACTAATACAGGTCATAGGATTAGGATTTTGTATGCCCTAGATCCTCTATGTATATTGTATTGTAAACAATCTATGATATGAATGAATATAGAAGATATGGTTTTCCTAGTTTTGGGTTTCTAGGGGAAAAATATCTATGTAATGTGTGTATTTTCTGTTGTATCTTTTTTTTTCTTTTATTGAAAATCTATTTGCAGTAAAATATTTTACAAGGTTAAAATCTACAGTTCCCACAAAACTAAAGCACCATATTAGCGTTATTTCAAAAAAAAAAATACTCTGGTCCGCTACAAAAATAATGATGCACCAGGGCACACAGTTGCTCTAAAAAATTGCGCACCGTGGTAGTGTTATTTTTAAAAAAATTATATACAATAATGCGCTACTTAAAAAATTGCACCGATGCAGATGGTTGGTCCCAAACAATGGAACATCGTGGTAAGTTTTTCGAAAAAAATAATCCAGTGCGCTATGTAAATAACAATGCACTAATGAAGCTAGTTATTTAGTGCATTGTAAAAGGGTTAAATTAAAAACAATTACCAGCCATATTCTTAATCAGGAAGAGATGTCAAGCGAGAGAGTAGAAACAACAAGAGAAGAGGGTTTACTATACTATGTTGTACGATATTTGGAGGAGAGGGAGAGGGATTTGTTTCCTGAGTGTTTGTGAATTTTTTTGTTTGCATTTCAACGATAAATACTTGAGTCTAAAGTATAGACATTTCAGCTGTAAAGACTTGATTATAAAGTATAGACATTTCAACTATAAATACTTGAGTCTAAACTATGGGTAGTCTCTCAAAATTCTAATCTATAATAATTTGAAGCATGTTGTAGACTCAAGTATTTGATGAAATCCCAACTAACAGGTTGTCTAGAAAAATTCTAATCTATATTAGTTTCTAATTCACAATTGTGTCTGATTATGATAACAATTTGAGTTCTTATGACCATGATTTCCATGATGGGAATATTGCTCCATGGGTACCTTCTACCGTCTAGATCACCCTTCCAATATCACCATCATGATCATTAATGTTTATAACCTTGTGTGATCTCACTTTGAATGATCATAACCAACTTGCATCATCATCAATGATCATAACCTGCATGATCTCCCCGTCAATGATCATAACCTGCATGATCTCTCCGTCAATGATCATAACCTTGATCTCACCATCAATGATCATAACCATCTCTCAAAATCCTAAACAATAATCATTTCATGTTTATAATATAGTTGAGAGTTCACCAAATCCTTGAGTCTACAACATGCTCAGTCTAGAAAAATTGAAATCTATATTATTGGAAAATAAAAATTTCGATAACTTTTAAAGAAGAATGGTGTGTATATTTAAAATAAACCACACCGATGCATATATAACACACCGACACACTGGGTTTTTGCATCAATAACCACACCTTGACATGATTAAATACAAAAAATACGCACCATGATAGGATTATTTCAAAAAATATACTTCGGTGCACTTTGTGGTATACTGACACACGACTCAACACACGTGTTCTAAACAAACACACCATGATAGGGTTATTTAAAAAAAAAAAAATCCAATGCGCTTGTTAAAAAAATATGCACCGGTGCCGCTAATATTAGAGCGCATCGTGACATGGTTAAATAAAAACTTTACACACCATTGTAGGATTATTTCAAAAAATATATATCGATGTGCTTCGTAGTATACTGAAGCATCAGGGGGTACCGTTGCTCCAAATGAAGCATCGTTTTAGTGTTATTTTTTTTAAATAAATGATGTTGTATGTAACACTGGATGCACCGATGCCTTGGAAAATCAACAGCACTATGATAGGGTTAAATAAAAAAATTATGCACCATTGTAGTATTTTATTCAAAAAATATATACAATGGTTCGATCGATAGTAACCGAATGCACGGTGCAAACCCGTTCTCTAAAAGGGAGCAGTGTGTTTGGTTTATTTGTAAAAAATACTCCGTATATATTGTAGCACCGATGCGTTCATTCATCGAACGCATCGAAAAAAGATTTAATAAAAAAACATTTACTGGCTATAAAATTCATTTTTATCATTTGAATTCCTATAGAGCTCAAAATCACCGGTGCAATTTTTTCCTCTTTGGAGTTCCTTTTCATCGGTGCTTCCCTTGCTTTCATCCCTCCCATCCGGTTTTGTGTGCGTGGATTTAAAATTTTTCCAAATGGTGGGAAAATGTTGTAGGGGTTATTCGACCCTGTCAACTAGACCCAACAGTCGACTTAGAATCTATTGGTTGGCTGATGTAGTTATAAGTAGAATTCGATCGGAGTCTTTGTTAACCGATTGAGCTATGGATTTAAGTAGTTACAACTGCTTGATAGAGGTAAAAATATATAAGCACAAGAAGGCTTAGATAACTTCACGTGAGAGATTATATGTAATTGTGTTGTACTATCTATCATATAATAATAAGACTGTTCTTTGGTCTCTCATTACTTGTGTATGTCTCTATATATTTTTATGTGTATTCATGTATCTCTTTGATGGCTATGTAACGTTATACTTGTAACACTCCCTACTTTCCCCTAGATTACAACATTGGTTCCATTGTCGGTAGTACTAAACATGGGCATGTAGAAGTGTACATAATTGTTAACTAAACAAGAAATATGTGAGTGGTGGGAGAGAAAAAATGAGAAATACATCATAAACTATGCAAGGAGGAATAACCTCTCACTAGTTGAAGCAAAGTCGCGGTTCTTTTCAGATATGCATAAAATATTTCTTGAGGCTATCCTAGAAGCATTGTTTCAGCACATTAACAAATAAGGTGATGCGTAAATTGACACATAAAGACAAGTTAGGCCTAAATTTGATTAACAAAGGAAGAAAAAACCTACATCACTGGCTCGAAGAATTATTGAAGACTATATTTTAGAACAAGCCATTGAAGATCGGACGTCACTCGACAAAATAAAAGAGAAATTCTACACTGAATTTCAGGACATATTTTTCTGCATGGTTCCCACACTTCTTCATAAATTCGTTCTCAACAAGGGATTCGGTGATATTGTCGAGTACTGACCAAGATTAGGAAAATAGTTACCAAATATAAACTTCCAAGAAAGAGATGAAAAATGGGAATCATTTTTTGACGCAAAGTGCAAAGATACAAGAGAATCCTAGGATTACTTCTTGAAGAAATAAATATGGCCAACGCTCATGACTTAGAGTAAGTCAGGTCAGCAATGGGGCGTCGTTCGATATTGTGAGATGCAAGAAAAACAAGAAGTAGAATTTCCAAAGCCTAAATGTTTTCAAGAGGGAACCAAGTCCATAAGGAATCCACGAATATCTAGAGAATAGAATGGGATAAAAGACAACATAAAAGAGAAGAAATTTGTAACCAGTGGAACAAAAAAAAATTGAATAGAAATATTTATGGGGAGGTTCAACATTTAGAGTGCTTGAGAAGTATGATTCAGATAGATATCAACCAGATTTATCAACAACAACATCCATAGTGACACCCGAAAGAAATAACAACGCATAGATGAACATCCATCAACCGGTCGAAATACTGAAAGGTATGGATTATGAAGAATATGGACCATCTTTACCTACATCTCCTATATCAGAAACTAATCCAAGGATAAGATAATTTCTCCAACAAAGGCTATAGATTGAGGACCAATCTGGAAGATTATGGTACAAAATGAACGACCTGGGAAATCTATGAGACACATTAATTGTCAATCCTGAATGAAATGAAGTCGAAAATATGATTACTCAAATCAAGGACCTAACCGAATCATTCCCCCTACAACATTTAAGATCAAGAGAATAAATTAGTTGTATTCTGGAAGATACGCAACCTTTCGAACGACGATTAATCGAATACACATATCAAATTTTCCAAACTAAGGATGTGTATTCTGTACTCTTAGACGACCCTTGTGTAAAAACAAAATTCCACTAAGTTCAATAAACCCTAATTGAGATTTTGAAATCTGGGCTATTGACTTCATTAGGCCATTTCCACAGAGGGAAAGAATAAATGGTGTCAATTACATATTTACTGCGATCAAGTATTTGACTAAGTGGGCAGAAGTTGAGCTAGTAGAATCATGTACCAAAGAGGTAGCAACTAAACTCATCTACTAGAACATAATCAAAAGATTTGTTTTTCCTCTAACACTAATCAACGACCATGGAACTCACTTTGTAAATGAAACAATTAAATTTCTACTCGAAAAAAATTTAGTCGACCATAGAAAAACGACATCCTATATCCCACGAGCAAATGGGGCAGTCCAATACTTTAATAAAAAATTACACAAGGTACTTACAAATATATGTGGCATAAATAAAGATGACTAGGATGATAATATCCATGCAATCCTCTGGGCGTATAGATCAACATTCAAAATATCGACTAGGAGGAATCCATTCAAAATAGTCTACGACTAGGAATTTGTTATTCCGCTACAATTTTGGACTAATTCTGAAAGGGTCGTAGCTATAGAAAAATTTGATCAGAGAAAAAACTTGAACGACCGACCATACCAAATAAGCAAGCTGGAAGAAGAGAGGCTAATAGCGATCCATCACCAAGAGTTTCAGAAGAAACAACACAAATGGTGGCATGATCATCACTTAAAGAAAAATGATATAAAAGAGGGAGACATAGTCTTACTATATGACAGTCGTATAAAAGGAAAACCCAGAAAATTGGAAACAACTTGGTTGGGGCCTTATGTGGTGGAATATATTCGACCGACAAGATCAGTCCAACTTAGAATGTTATTGGGGCATCCATTTAATAAAGTAATTAATGGTACCCATTTAAATAAATATAAAGTATAAAATAAAATAACCCTATTGGAAAAGTATAACAATGATTTTCCAACATAAAGTGACTAAACTAACTAACCATACTTATAAGAAATAAACCTTGCTTAACTTTTATAAACAAAAAAAGTAGTTAAAAAAATTCAGGTATAAAAAACTGAAAAGTTAAAGTATTTAAAGAGTAACCATAACACTAAAGGAAAAACAACAATAAAATAAAATGGAGAGAGAAAACAACCCTTGGTGAAGCCCGAGACAAAGTAGCAAAAGATAAAATTATAGGGTTAGATGTCCTTCCCGTGGAATTATTTTTTGGATGCGTTGATGGGATTGAATGAACCATTCAAATAGGTAAGGAAAAACACCCAACATAAGGTCCCAATTAGACCCACTCTCATTTGGAATATTGTTTCCAACTATCTTGTTTACCTGGTTACCAATTTAACTAATTATCTAAATATGAATATGAGAACAAAATGTTATCAGTTGAATTAAAACTCTAAATAACTAATCTAGACTAAAATGATTATTTATTATCCTAATATTCACTCCAATTCTATTTTATTATTTCATGACCAAGAGTTAACTAAAAACAAATAAGTGCAGTTAAACATTTTATTACCTTCACAAAAATAATTCATAAAAGAAAGGAATATGAGAAATCAACAATATAAGGAGTTAGAAACAAGTAATTGATTCAATGACTAATTATATTCGTTGAAGTTAAAATAAAAATCATGGTATTTGTAGACATACAAAAAACAATATTGAAATAGTTCATTGAACTAAAATCCACATATCATAGAAGTAAATATGCATTAAGAGAAAAGTCTCATTCATACACATTTGCACCAAGATGTTCAAAATGTCTCTTTTTCAAATTCACATATAGTAATAATATTGTTTTGCTACAATCCAAGTACAAAATCCCTTTCACATTTACAATCATCCTTTTTGTAACTATTTGGTGTCTGTTTACATTCTAGAGATCCATCATATGTAAAAAGGAGGCTTACAACAATGACTCTTCACATATTTTTCCTTATTAGGAATACAAAAGAAAATACGAGACAAGTGGAGAATTTATGATAATCAAAATCATTATGGATTCTTTTTTGCTTGCATTTGGTCCCAGTATTCCTTCGAGAGTGAATAATCATCCAAAATCTTTTGTAACTTATCCAAGTCCATCTTTTCGACATCTAATTATCCATCGCAAGCCTTTTTGGAGACTTCTTTTTTTAATGCTTGGGTTTTGCATTTGATAAAGTCTTCGGCCATGGTGATGAGTTTTGCGGGTTTCAATTGATAATCTTCAAGGGAGTCTTTATTTACCTCATTTAACCGCTCAATTTTCACATTGGTAGTTTCCCTATGCTTCTCCACCTCAACCATCATGGTTTTGGAAAGTGGTGCTTCATCAATGGGGGGCATCAGTGGATCCTTAATTCTTCTAAAAGATCATCACAATTATTCCATATTCATTTGCAGGTCTTATATGATTCCTTTCGGACGACTTGTTTGTATTCTAATAGAGGCTTCCAAGTATCAAATAATACTTGGTATTTTATCTTTTCCTTTCTAGAGAAACATGGAAATGTAGTTGGGGGGTTTCTATATACTGATGCAGGAGCATCACTCCATCTCATCACGTGTCCGCTAATCAACATGTGTGGTGAACATTCAAGGAAGGAGAGGTGCTGCCCTCTCATTTTTCCTCAAGAATCCAAGTCGTGATCTAGGAATCAATTGAAGACAAGTTGTAAGAGAAAAATCGTGCTTTCGCACAAGATGGAGATAAGGTCGCCATTAATAGGATGAGAACAGAAGGGATCTACATCCGATTTGGAGCATATTTCCATCATTGTAATCTGTCCATTAGATAGGTGTTTTGAATGGTGATTTGACACCACTAAATTATCTTGTGAGGGAAGCTCATAGAGCCCATCTTGTAAAAATATTTGTATTCTAAGCAAAGTTGGGGTTAGTTGGTTCTATTGGTTGAGTCTTACAGAGGTTAGACAATGGGGAGTAGGAGTAAAACATAGATCCAAGACTCAGTTGCATCTCGGAATCCACCATTGTAATTTGGAATTCCACCATTAATAGAAAATGACAGTTCTTACTGTTTTACATTTTTGTTCAATGGATGCTTTGTTGTGAATGTATTTTACATGTATTTGAATTTTATATGAATGTTAGGAATCATTTGCAGGGATAAAGATACCATTTTCTACCAGCGAGTGTCTTGATTTATGTCTGGTTCTCTAGGATAAGTTCAAAGAGTGCACGATAGAGCTGGGAAACTCTATAATCCGACGCAAGGAGTGTGTTTCCAAACTCAATGGAGTCAGAAGAGAAATTGCCAGGAGGGCATACCATATTTACTCACTGACTCAGGGAGAAATTTCAAGGCAATTAAGTTCCCTGAAAAGAAATACCGTGTGGAGAGAAGCACAGTCCAGAGTTAATGAACACTCTGGAATACTCTACCAAGAGGGCATAGAGATTGTGTGAGCATACACAGGAGAAACACGGTTGAAGGTGCTGGACAATCCCAGGATTGCTGAACATTCTAGTGAAGGAAGGCTTTGCAAGAAGTGCGTCGACAAAGGAAAGGAGATACCTTAAACCTTTCCCTAAGGCTAAGGGAGAAGGCATTGAATAACTGAGCCAAGTGAAAGGAGTGCACCTAAGGTGTTGCAAGTTCAACTTACAAGCTCAGGAAGCAGAGAGAGAAGATGCCAGGAGGGCACGAGAAACTCGCAGAGGAACTTGGAACCGTGGAGTTTTTCAAGCCAAGAAAAGTCACAAGAGAGTTGCACAAATTTCTGTGAGGAGTGCAGAAAGCCTTCGAGAATAAACTAAGTATCGAAAGGTGGAATTGAAATAAGTGTTAAAAGGAGTCGAGGACTTGCCGAATTCTCAAAGATGGAGAAGTCACCCATCATCGAGGAGGAGACAGGTGGTAGAATATTGAGAGGTTCAGGAGGATGAACTTCATAAGGTTTTTCGAGAGAAAACAAAGGATCTTCGTGAATTCACGAAGAGTGATTTCAATACAGGCCATTGGATTCGAAGGAGCGCATGGTAGAGAGATGTGCATTTCAGAGGAGGAACCGTTCGGAAGAAGTCAGGAGGACGACACCTAAACAGTCTAGAACCGAAGTAAATCTTGATCGTCCATTGAGGAGGACACATGGAGTGGGATTGACATTTTGCTGATTCACAAGTCGAGAAAAATAGATTCGAGAGAAGAGAAGAATCATGAAGTCCTAGCTCACGATTCGATCACAACTATTGATCGCGAGAGGAACGTGGACCACAGATCTGGTCCCGTAGCATTCACAGATTCGAGAAATTAGGAAGAAGAGGAAGCATCTTGTGAAAGTCCCAAAGCGCGAGATGATGAAGGGAGTTGGTCCATAGTTACAGTCCATGGTCATATTGAAGAGGGATTCTAGCATAGGGAGATAGTCTCGTTGGCGTAAGAGTTAAAAGCATTAGGAGATGGTCCACAGGTGCCATAGAACTAGTCCCTCAAAGACAGTGGGACCTGTGTAAGGTTGAAAATGGTTCCACTAGGAGCTTGAAGAGTCATTCGACTTGACGAATTGAACGATCCTAGAGCAAGAGGTCGTGCAACCCTGAAGGAGGGGTGGGGTATGCACCATATACTCCTTGCCAATCGATGATATTCTCAAAGGAATAATTTTCATGTTGGTATTGACCCCTTATTTTATATATTCTGTCTTCAAGCCTTAATTGGTCATCCTAATTGGTCTGCATATCATTTATAAGTAAAAATATGTTTTTCTATTCAATCCAAAGATTTTCAATCAATTCTAAAGCTTTTGATTTAATTGTTTCTAAGGAAAGAGTCTTTTCCTTTCTTTTCTCTAGAACTTCTTTAAGTTTTTCATTGTCTTGTTCTAATCTCTTAATTTGAAGGTTTTCCTATTCAACAGACCATTTAACTTCATTTGATTCAGTTTGTAAATGAGACAACAATTTTTTTTAAGAAGTTCTAGAGAAAATCTTCAACTAATTCAATTTGTAAATGAGATTGTTGATTTTTTACTGTGTTTTCTCACCCTGCAATTTATCCCAATCCCAGTTTCAATCACTCCTTATCACTCCAAAAGTTTAATTCCCTTTCCCAATATTAATGAAATTTGAAAACATTAATATGCATTAAATATTAAAATGATATTTGACTGAAACACATGAAATAAATAATATTTTCAATGGTTGTCTTAAAAAACTCAGAAATTATAACAGCAAGCACACATTTAATGACACAATGATTTTTGGTCAAATGACCCTGGAAAAACCCCAATGTGGGGAAAACCAGTGAGAGAGAGGGAGTTCTTCTTATTTCTTCAATTTATGGAAATTACATCAGCAAAAATAAAACCAACATCTAGTACTGATCTCTTCCCTCGAATTCCGTGCTTGAATTTGACTGGAAGAAACCCAACACAACCACCCTCGATTTCTGTGCACAAACAACCGTACCGTACAGACTGTATGGACTGTATGGATTTCTAGAAATTTGTGCCTAGAATTTGTTGTTGCTGTACGACGGCCGTACGGTCTGTACGGACCATTAATTGTTGTTTTGTTTCTTGGAAAACGTGCATTGTACGGCCCATAATAGAAACAATAAAACTGGCTGAACCAAATCCGTACCATACGGATTTATTCTCATTGTTGGCTGCCTCAAAATTCATGCCCATCTTTAGCCTTGAAAATCATGCCTCTTCTTTGCTGCAAACCCTTCTTCAGAAAATGGAAACTTCTCCTTCTCTTGCTCTCTCTCAATCTCTCAATCTCTCCAAGAAAGAATGACTTCTCATTTGGCCTTTTTCCTCCTTTAGAATCCCTAAGTGACTTTTAGGTTTCCCTTTTGATCCAAGGGCTCACATTTCCCAAGATCAACGATGAGAATTAAATGCTCCATTAAATTCACTTTATTTAATTTCATTCATGCAACTTAAATAAAAACCCACTTGGTGCTTTAAGTTCCTAAGTCACTTTTCACTTTCTAATTTAAAGTTCACTTTACCAATTATAAAGTGACTTTATGAAAAAGACCCACTTTTAAGTTTTGGACCACATTCATAGGTAAAAGTTTAAAAACCCATAGGAACCACTTGTCCAAGGTACAAATCTTCATAAAAATTCAACACTCCCTCTTACCGAGGAAAGTGTTCCTCACCACACCCAACTTGTCCTTGAAATGAACATGCTTTCCCCGTGGTAAGGCCTTCGTCAAAATATCCGCTACCTGCT
>JZKD02S0742088.1:72672-91025 GCA_000966675.3 Picea glauca
GACTTTATGAAAAAGACCCACTTTTAAGTTGTGGACCACATTCCTAGGTAAAAGTTTAAAAACCCATAGGAACCACTTGTCCAAGGTACAAATCTTCATAAAAATTCAACAGAGATAACTCCTTTGTGTGTTCCCTCTTGATCTTCTTAATTTCCTCGTAAATATTTACCTTGGAAAACTTCAGGTCCTCAAATGGGTGTCATGTTCTGACTGTGATCTTTGATTGAATTCAACATTCAATTAATTCTTCTGGGTTTGTAATGGTTTTTTGAGTTCTTATGTTTTTAGGGTATCAACAAACCGTGTGGCTCTTTTGAATTTTGAAACGAGCTCATCCTTTACATTTTTCAAAGTCTTTTGAATTTCCTCTTTGTGTAGTTTGTCCTTTTGCTTGACAGCCTTTAGGAATTCCACAGATATGTTATCCTTTAGCGTATTCAATTCTTCGTCCAACTCGATGATTTTGGTTTAGGATGTACTTAAGGCATTGGTAACCTCAAGAAAAGATGAATCATTTAAGACTACAAATTCATGGAGGGAAGAAGTTGCTTGTACAACATTGCCCTCTAGGTCAGGCCCAACTTTCCATTCCATAACTCTCCCTGGAGATGATATCGACTTAGTAGATTCTCCCCTTTTCCTTTTGTTTCCCAAATTTTCAATGTTATTTGTCCTGTCATCATAGTAGTAATCTCAAACAACCACTACAACACCTTCGAAACTCAAGATTTGTAAAGAAGGAGTTAAACCCTAGGGTGAAATTTTGCATTCCCGTAAGAAAAAAAACAAAGGTTTAAGATAAGTATGATTTTTTTTTTGAATGTAGAATTTTGAGTGAATCACAATACCATTCAAATAAATGGATTTAATGAATCTTTCTGTTGTTCCAAAGTATTCTTCCGCTCCATAGTACTCCCCAATATGTCTCTCTTCCAAATACGTCTCTTGTAAATTTTGGAAAAATAATGAAAATATTGAATACCTTCTTAATATTAGAAAAACATTATGGAAAGGGTTTAGACTGAATCACCAGACCCTTCAAATTCTCATAGTCTGAACAATATTGTGGTTCCAAAGTATTATGCTCCTCCACAGTTCTCCTCCATATGTCTCTCTTGCAAGTCTCTCCCCTGCAAAATTTTGTAAAATAATGAAATAGTGAATAAATTTTTTGTATTTAAATGAATTTATAAAATTTGAATCCCACTCTTTCTTTAATTGTTTTAAAAAAATCACTTTTTTTTTTAACTTTTTTGTCATGATGATTGTTACAAAAATAGTCCCTTGCAGACAAGTGAACTTTCCCTTGGATTACTGAACTATATACCAAGACATAAATTGTTGATAAAAAATTTATATACGATAATGCACTACTTAAAAAATTGCACTGGTGCGGACGGTTGCTCCCAAACAATGGAACATCATGGTAAGGTTTTCGAAAAACATACTCTAGTGTGCTACGTAAATAACAACGCATCGATGAAGTTGGTCATTTAGTGCACTGTAAAAGGTTTAAGTTTAAAAAAATTACCATCCATATTCTTAATCACGCAGAGTCGTCAATCGAGAGAGTAGTAGCAACAGGAAAAGAGGGTTGAACTATACAATGTTGTACAATATTGGGAGGAAAGGGAGAGGGATTTGTTTTCTGAGTGTCTATGAGTTTTTTTGTCTTCATTTCAACTATAAATACTCTAGTCTAAAGTATAGGCATTTCAACTATAAATACTTGAGTCTAAACTATGGGTAGTCTCTCAAAATTCTAATCTACAATAATTTGAAGCATGTTGTAGACTCAAGTATTTGATGAACTCCCAACTAACGGGTTGTCTAGAAAAATTCTAATCTACATTAGTTTATAATTCACAATTATGTCTGATTATGATAACAATTTGAGTTTTATGACCATTATTTCCATGATGGGAATATTTCTCCATGGGTACCTACTACTGTCTGGATCACCCTTCCCATATCACCATCATGATCGTCAATGGTTATAACCTTGTTTGATCTCACTTTGAATGATCATAACCATCTCTCAAAATCCTAAACAATAATCATTTCCTCTTTATAATATAGTTGGGAGTTCACCAAATCCTTGAGTCTACAACATGCTCAGTCTAGAAAAATTGTAATCTATATTACTCGAAAATAAAAATTTCGATAACTTTTAAAGAAGAATGGTGTGTATATTTAGAATACACCACACCGATGCATCCATAAAAAATCAATGCATCGGGTTGTTGCATCAATAACCACACCTTAACATGATTAAATACAACAAATACGCACCATAATAGGGTTATTTCAAAAAATATACTCTGGTGCACTCCATGGTATACTGACACACGAGTCAACACACGTGCTCTAAACGGACGCACCATGATAGGGTTATTTGAAAAAAAAATATAATCCAATGTGATTGTTAAAACAAGATGCACCGGTGTTGCTAATATTAGAGGGCATCGTGACATGGTTAAATAAAAACTTTACACACCATTGTAGGATTATTTCATAAAATATATTTTGGTGTGCTTTGTAGTATACTGACACGTCAGGGGGCACCGTTGCTCCAAATGAAGCATCGTTTTAAGGTTATTGTTTTGTAAATAACCGATGCCCTATGTAACGCTGGACACATTGATGCCTTGGAAAATCGATCGCACTATGACAGGGTTAAATAAAAAAATTATGCACCATTGTAGTATTTTATTCAAAAAATATATACAATGGTGTGATCGATAGTAATCGGATGCATGATGCGCATCGATTCTCTAAAAGGGCACAATGTGTTTGGTTTATTTGTAAAAAATATTACGTATATATTGTAGCACCGGTGTGTTCATTCATTGATAGCACCGAAAAACAATTTAATAAAAAAACATTTACTGGCCATAAAATTCATTTTTATCATTTGAAGTCCTATAGAGCTCAAAAGCACCGGTGCAATTTTTTCCTCTCTGAAGTGCCCTTTCATTGGTTCTTCCCCTTCTTTCATCTCTTCCATCTGGTTTTGTGTGCATGGATTTAAAATGATTCCAAACGGTGGGAAAATGTTGTAGGGGCTAGTGGACCCTATCAACTAGACCTGACAGTCGACTTAGAATCTGTTGGTTGGCCGATGTAGTTATAAGTAGAATTCGATCGGAGTCTTTGTTAACCAACCAACCCAGGGAGTTAAGTAGTTACAACTACCTGATAGAGGTACAAATATACAAGCACAAGAAGGCTTAGATAACTTCACGTGAGAGATTATATGTAATTGTGTTGTATTATCTATCATATAATAATAAGATTTTTCTTTGGGCTCTCATTACTTGTGAATGTCTCTATATATGTCTATGTGTATTCATGTATCTCTTTGATGGATATGTAATGTTCTACTTGTAACACTCCCTACTTTCCCCTAGATTACAACATTGGTTCCATTGTCGGTAGTACTAAACATGGGCATGTAGAAGTGTACATAAATGTTAACTCAACAAGAAATACGTGAGTTGTGGGAGTGCAAAACTTAAAACTAAATCATAAACTACACAAGAAGGAATAACCTCTCACTAGTTGAAGCAAAGTCGCGGTTCTTTTCAGATACGCATAAAATATTTCTTGAGGCTATCCGATAAGCATTGTTTCAACACATTAACAAATCAGGTGATGCATAAATTGACACCTGACGAGAAGTTAGGCCTAAATTTTATGAACAAAGGAAGAATGAACCAACATCACTGGCTCGAAATAATTATTGAAGACTATATTTTAGAACAATCCATTGAAGATCGGAGTCTCTCGACAAAATAAAAGAGAAATTCTACACTGAATTTCATGACATATTTTTTTTCATGGTTCCCACACTTATTCATAAATTCCTTCTCAACAAGGGAGTCGGTGACATCATTGAATATTGACCAAGATTAGGCACGTTTTTACCAAATATAAACTTCCAAGAAAGAGATGAAAGATGGGAAGCATTTTTTGACGCAATGTGCAAAGATACAAGAGAATATTGGGATTACTTTTTGAAGAAATAAATATGGCCAATGCTCATGACTTAGAGTAAGTTGGGTCAACAATGGGGGGTCGGTCGAGATTGTGAGATTCCATAAAAATAAGAAGTATCATTTCCCAAGCCTAAATGTTTTCAAGAGGGAAACAAGCCCATAAGGAATCCATGAATATCCAGAGAATAGAATGGGATAAAAGACAACATAAAAGAGAAGAAATCTGTAACCAGTGGAACAAAAAAAAATTGAATAGAAATATTTATGGGGAGGGTCAACTTTTCAGAGTGCATGAGAAGTATGATTCGGATGGATATCGACCAAATTTATCAACAACAACATCCATAGTGACAGCCAAAAGAAATAGAAACACATAGATGAACATCCATCAATCGGTCAAAAGACCAAAAAGTATGGATTACAAAGAATATGGACCATCTTTACATACATCTCCCTCACCGGAAACTAATCCAAGGATAAGAGAATTTCTCCAACAAAGGCTACAGATCGAGTACCAATATGGAAGATTATGGTACAAAATGAAAGACCTGGGAAACCTACGAGACACATTGATTGTCAATCCTGAATGAAATGAAGTCAAAAACATGATTACTCAAATCAAGGACCTCACCGAATTGATCCCCCTACCACATTTAAGATCGAGAGAAGAAATTAACTGTATTCTAGAAGGGACGCAACCTTTGGAACGATGGTTAATCGAATACACATATCAAAGTTCCCAAACTGAGGATGTGTATTCTGTACTCTTGGATGACCCTTGTGTAAAAACAAAATTCCACTAAGTTCAATAAACCCTAATTGAGCTTTCAAAATCTGGGCTATTGACTTCATCGAGCCATTTCCACAGAGGGAAAGAAGAACTAGTGCCAAGTACATATTTACTGCGATCAAGTATGTGACTAAGTGGGCATAAGCTGAGCTAGTAGAATCATGTACAAAAGAGGTAGAAACTAAATTTACCTACGAGAACATAACCAAAAGATTGTATTGTCCTCTAACACTAATCAATGACCATGGAACTCACTTTGTAAAGGAAACAATTAAATTTCTACTGGAAAACAATTTAGTCGACCATAGAAAAATGATAGCCTATATCCCACGAGCAAACGGGGCAGTCCAATCCTTTAATAAAACATTACACAAGGGACTTACAGATATATGTGGCATAAATAAAGATGAATAGGATGATAATATTCATGCAACCCTCTGGGTGTATAGATCAACATTCAAAATATCGACTAGGAAGAATCCGTTCAAAATAGTCTATGACTAGGAAGTTGTTATTCCACTACAATTTTGGACTAATTCTGAAAGGGTCGCAGCTATAGAAAAATTTGATCAGAGAAAAAAATTGAATGACCAACCATACCAAATAAACAAGCTAGAAGAAGAGAGGCTAATAGAAATCCATCACCAAGAGGTTCAAAAGAAATAAAAAAAAGAGTGGCATGATCATCACTTAAATAAAAATGATATAAAAGAGGGCGACTTAGTCTTACTATATGACAGTCGTATAAAAGGAAAACCCAGAAAATTGGAAACAACTTGACTGGGGCCTTATGTGGTGGAATATATTTGACCGACATGATCAATCCAACTTAGAATATTATTGGGGCATCCATTTAAGAAAGTAATTAATGGTGCCCATTTAAATAAATATCAAGTATAAAATAAAATAACCCTGTTGGAAAAATATAACAGTGATTTTCCAACATAAACCGACTAAAATAACTAATCATACTTATAAGAAATAAGCCTTGCTTAAACTTTGATAAACAAAAAAAGTATTTAAACCAATTCAGGTATAAAAAACTGAAAAGTTAAAGTATTTAAAGAATATCCATAACACTAAAGGAAAAACAACAATAAAATAAAATGGAGAGAGAAAACAACCCTTGGTGAAGCCCGAGATAAAGTAGCAAAAGAAAAAAGTTTAGGGTTAGATGTCCTTCCTGTGGAATTATTTTTGGGATGCATTGACAAGATTTAATGAACCATTCAAGTAGGTAAGGGAAAACACCCAATGGAAGGTCCCAATTAGACCCACTCTCATTTGGAATAGTCTTTCCAACTAGCTTGTTGGCCTGGTTACCAATTTAACTAATTATCTAAATATGAATATGAGAACAAAATGTTCTCAGTTGAATTAAAAATCTAAATAACTAATCTAGAATAAAATGATTATTTTTTATCCTAATATTCACTCCAATTCTATTCTATTATATCATGATCATGAGTAAACTAAAAACATATAAGTGCAGTTAAACATCTTATTACCTTCACAAAAATAATTCATAAAAGAAAGGAATATGAGAAATCCACAATATAAGGACTTAGAAACAAGTAATTGATTCAACGACTAATTATATTCGTTGCACGTAAAATAAAAATGATGGTATCTGTAGACATACAAAAAACAATATTGAAATAGTTCATTGAACTAAAATACACATATCATAGAAGTAAATATGCATTAAAAGAAAAGTCTCATTCATTCACATTTGCACCAAGATGTTCAAAATGTATCTTTTTCAAATTCACATATAGTAATAATAATGTTTTTCTAAAATCCGAGTACAAAATCCATTTCACATTTACAATCATCTTTTTTGTAACTATTTGGTGTCTGTTTACATTCTAGCGATCAATCATATGTAAGAAGGCGGTTTGCAACAATGACTCTTCATATTTTTCCTTATTAGGAATACAAAAGAAAATATGAGACAGGTGGAGCATTTATGACAATCAAAATCATTATGGATTCTTCTGTTCTTGCATCTGGTCCCAGTATTCCTTTGAGAGTGAATAATCATCCAAAATTTTTTGTAACTTATCTGAGTCCATATTTTCGACATCTAATTATCCATCGCAAGCCTTTTTGGAGACTTATTGTTTTAATGCTTGGGTTTTTCATTTGATAAAGTCTTGGGCCATGGTGATGAGTTTTGTGGGTTTCAATAGATAATCTTCAAGGGAATCTTTATTTACCTCATTTAATCGCTCAATTTTCACCTTGGTGGTTTCCCTATGCTTCTCTACCCCAACCATCATGGTTTTGGAAAGTGTTGCTTCGTCAATGGGGGGCATCAGTGGAATCCTTAATTCTTCTAAAAGATCACATAATTATTCCATATTCATTTGCAGGTCTTATATGATTCCTTTTGGACGACTTGTTTGTATTCTAATAGAGGCTTCCAAGTATCAAATAATACTTTCTCTTTTATCTTTTCCTTTCTAGAGTAACATGGAAATGTAGTTGGGGGGTTTCTATATACTGATGCAAGAGCATCTCTCCATCTCATAATGTGTCGGCTAATCAACATGCATGGTGTGCATTAAATCAAGGAGAGGCGCCGCCCTCTCATTTTTCCTCAAGAATCTAAGGCGTGATCCAAACATTAATTGAAGACAGGCTTGAAGATAAAAATCGTTCTTTTGCACAAGCTGGAGATAAGGTCTCCATTAATACGTTGACGACAGAAGGGATTTGCATCCGATTTGGTGTAGATTTCCATCATTGTAATCTGTTCATTAGATACGTGTTTAGAATGGTGATTTTACACCACTAAATTAGATTGTAAGGGAAGCTCATAGAGCCCATCTTGTAAGAATATTTTTATTGTAATAAAAGTAGGGGTTGGTTGGTTGAGTCTTAAAGAGGTTAGACAATAGGGAGTAGGAATAAAACAGAGAACCGAGACTCAGTTGCAGCTCGGACTCCACCATTGTAATTTGGAATTCCACCATTAATAGAAAATAATAGTTCTTCATGTTTTAAATTTATGTTCAATGGATGTTGTGTTGTGAATGTATTTTACATGTATTTGAATTGTATATGAATGTTAGGAATCATTGGTAGGGATAGAGATACAATTTTCTACCTGCGACTGTGTTGATTTATGTCTGGTTCTCTAGGCTAAGTTCAAGGATTGCGTGACAGAGATAGGAAACTCTGTAAGCCGATGCAAGGAGTGTGTTTATGAACTCAATGGAGTTATAAGATAAATTTATAGGAGGGCATACTATATTTACTCACTGACTCAGGGAGACATTTTAAGGCGGTTAAGTTCCTTGAAAAGAAAGACCGTGTGGAGAGAAGCACAATCCATAGTTACTGAACACTCTGGAATACTCTTCTAGGAGGGCATAGAGCTTGTGTGAGCATAAACAGGAGCAACACAGTTGACGGTGTTGGAGAATCCTAGGATTGTTGAACATTCTGGTGAAGGAAGGCTTTGCAAGAAGTGTGTCGACAAAGGAAAGGAGATACCTTAAACCTTTCCCTAAGGCTAAGGGAGAAGCCGTCGAAGAACTGAGCCAAGAACAAGGAGTGCACCCTAGGTGTTACAAGTTGGCCTTACCATCTCAGGAAGAAGAGAGAGAAGTTTCCAGGAGGGAATGAGAAACTCGTAAAGGAACTTGGAACCATGGAGTTTTTCAAGATGGGCAAAGTCGCAAGAGAGTTGCACAGATTTCTGCAAGGTGTTCAAAAATCTTTCGAGAAAAGCCTAAGTCCTGAAAGGTGAAATTGCGCTATCTATGAAAAGGATTCGAGGAATTTTTGAAGTCTTAAAGATGGAGAAGTCATCCATCATCGAGGAGGATACAGGTGGAAGAAGATCAAGAGGTTCGAGAAGAGGAACTTCGTAAGGTTTTTCAGGAGCAAACAAAGGATATTTTCAAAGTCATGAAGAGAGATTTCAATCTAGGTCATTGGATTCGGAAGAGTGCATGGCAAAGATATGTGAATTTAGGAGGAGGAACCATTCGGAAGAAGTGAGGAGGAGGACACCTGAAGAGACGAGAACCGAAGTAAATCTCATTCATCCATCGAGGAGGACACGTGGAGTGGGATCGACATTTCATTGATTCACAAGTCGGGAAAAATAGATTCGAGAGGAGAGAAGAATCATGAAGTCTGAGCTTTCAATTTGATCACAATCGTTGATCGTGTGAGGAATGTGGACCACAGATATGGTCCTAAAGCATTCACAGATTCAAGAAATCGGGAAGAAGAGGAAGCAACTCGTGAAAGTCCTGAAGTGCGGGGTCATGAAGGGGGTTGGCCCATGGTTATAGTCTGTGGTCATATTGAAGAGGGAGTCTAGCATTGGGAGCTAGTCCCGTTGTCATAAGAGTTAAAAGCGCTAGGAGAGGGTCCACAGGTGCCATAGAATCAGTGCCTTGAAGATAGGGGTACCTCTGTAAGGTTGAAAACGATTCCATCAGGAGCCCGACGAGTCATTTGACTCGATGACTTGAATGATTCTAGATAGGGAGGTCGTGCAACCCTAAAGTAGGGGTGGGGTATGCACCATATAGTCCTTTCTAATCAATGATATTCTCAAAGGAATCATTTTACTATTGTTATTGACCCCTTATTTTATATATTCGGTCTTCAAGCCTCAATTCATCATCTCGATTGGTCTGCATATCATTTATAAGTCAACTTTTTTTTTCTATTCAATTTGATATTTTCAATCAATTTTAATGTTTTTTATTTAATTGTTTCTAAGGACAGATTATTTTCCTTTTATCTATAACTTCTTTAAGTTTTTCATTGTCCTGTTCTAATATCTTAATCTGAAGGTTTTTCTATTCAACGGACCATTTAACTTCATTTGATTCAGTTTGTAAATGAGACAACAATTTATTTTAAGAAGTTCTAGATCAAAGCTTCAACTAATTCAGTTTGTAAATGAGATAACTCCTTTGTTTGTTCCCTCTTGATCTTCTCAAATTCCTCATAAAACTTTACCTTCAAAAATTTCAGGTCTCTCAAATAGTTGTCATGTTCTGACTGTGCTCTTTTATTGAATTCAACATTCAATTCATTCTTCTGGGTTTGTAATGGTTTTTTGAGTTCTTATGTTTTTAGGGTATCAACCAACCGTGTGACTCTTTCAAATTTTGAAACGAGATCATCCTTTACATTTTTCAAAGTCTTTTGAATTTCCTCTTTGTGTAGTTTGTCCTTTTGCTCGACAGCCTTTAGGAATTCCACATAGATGTTATCCTTTAGCGTATTCAATTCTTCCTCCAGCTCAATGATTTTGGTTCAGGATTTACTTAAGGCATTGGTAACCTCAAGAACAGATGAAGCATTTAAGCCTACAAATGCATGGAGGGAAGAATTTGCTTGTACAACATTGCCCTCTAGGCCAGGCCCAACTTTCCATTCCATAACTCTCCCTGTAGATGATATCGACTTAGTAGATTCTCCCCTTTTCCTTTTGTTTCAAAAATTTTCAATGTTATTTGTCCTTTCATCATAGTAGTAATATCAAACAACCACTACAACACCTTTGAAACACAGGATTTGTAAAGAAGGATTTAAACCCTAGGGTGAAATTTTGCATTCACGTAAGAAAATAAATAAATGTTTAAGGTAGTATGATATTTTTTTTGAATGTATGGTTTTGAGTGAATCACCATACCCTTCAAATAAATGGATTTTCTTAATCTTTCTGTTGTTCCAAAGTATTCTTTTGCTCCATATTGCTCTCCCATTATGTCTCTCTTCCAAATATGTCTCTTGTAAATTTTGGAAAAATAATGAAAATATTGAATACCTTCTTCATATTAAAAAAAAATTATGGAAAGGGTTTAGAGTGAATCACCAGACCCTTCAAATTCTCATATTCTGAATAATAATGTGGTTCCAAAGTATTTTTCTCCTCCATAGTGCTCCTCCATATGTCTCTTTTCCAAGTCTCTCCCCTGCAAAATTTTGCAAAATAATGAAACAATGAATAACTTTTTAGTATTTAAATGACTTTATGAAATTCGATTCCCACTCTTTTTTTAATTGTTTAAAAAAATCATGCTTTTTTTTTTTACTTTTTTGGCATGACGACTGTTACAGAAATAGTCCCTTTTGGAAAGGTGAACTTTCCCTTGGATTACTGAACCATATACCAAGACATTAACAATTATTTTGACACCATCATTTCTATAAACTCATTTTTCTTATTGAAAAATAGAGGATAAGGTAAATTAGGATGTACTGTGTTTACGACATTTGTCCTAGCTACTCCTATCCACATGAAATTCCTGGTGCAAATCAATACCTTCAACGGAAAACAAGAAACAAGTGACTTCCTTCTACTCTAATGGATTAGGAAATGCAAATTAATCTATGGAAATCAAATTAAACATAGAAAAACACATGAAACCACATACTTGAAGGAAATAGGACAATTATATTAAATGAAAACAAAGAAAACTTACCGACCATGAATGATGTCAGTTGTAACTCCTCCAAGCTCTCCTCATCCAACCCTTGCATGAATCCCACAATCATAAGTTTGATATCTCCAATCTTCCTCCCATTCACCATGGAAATCCCTCATTATATAGGATTTGGAGGCTTAACCACCATGGGGAATATCACTCACTAGATCCACTAAAATGGGATCTCCAAGATTTTTAGGGGGAAAATATCTCTGAAGGATTTTAGGGAGAAAATATCTCTCAAAGATTTTAAGGAGGAAATATCTCTCAAGATCCACCAAATTAGGATTTTGGTTTGAGACAATATCTCAACCATCCATGAGATTCTCAACCTCTTCTTGAGATTAGGAAACTAAATGTGAGGTGGATTCTCACACTAAGTTAATTTCCTTTTTATGATTATAAATAAATAATTCATGTGCACATAGTATTGCTATAGAAAGATTTGCCTCACCATTGCTATCTTGCACAGAGGGCCTTTTCCCATTTCCCTATATAGACTCTTCATCCCTTTTTGATGAATCCAAAGCTAAAAATACATATTTTTCCACATATACATGCCTTTTGTTCCTCAAGTCTGAACACAGTGTTCAACCCCCAATCTCTTCCTCTATTGTTGAGAGAACCTCATTGTCTCCCTTCTATGAGCTTGAGTTTGGTGGAGGACTGAAGTGGTGGAAGCCCAGTTGGAAGGAACCTGGTTTCTTGGTTTTGAACCATGTCGACATAGAAGTCTGTAATGTTGTCACTTCTGATCATCATTCAATAATATAAATACTCCTTTCCCATCCTGTTGGTATCTTGCAAATATATGATTATTATCCATGGGCATGATTGTAATGTTTATTAATGGATTATGCTATCTAATGTGCTAATATTTTGTATTATCACCATATGCTTGCTCTGCTTGTTTTTTGAGAACTTGTTGCAGGTATAAATCTTTGAGTCAAAGTGCTCAATGATGGACATCTTCAAACATTGGAATGAGGTAGGTCTCTTTATTATCTCACTTGCAAATTGGTTTATATATCATATGTTGGAATTGAGTAGATTTTTGTAGTCATACATGTCTGTTGTGGTTCACCCTTGCCATAGAGATTTTTTCCCTTGTAACATAATTGGCGACTCCACTGGGGAAAGATCTTATTTCTAAGGGTTGAAATATTTTTTCTCCTTGCATTGCTCTTTTTCCTTTTCTTTTCTTATCGTATCACTTCTTGATAGATTATGTTCACTCTGGGTCTGAGACTTCAACCTTTTTCCCTTTCCTGGCCTTGTTTTGAAGCTTGTACACACCTTTTTTCTCGACAGTCACGTACACATGCGTTTTGTCTCATTGCAAGTTGTGTATATATGCATTGTTTGCCTGAACAGTCGAGTATACCACTTTTCCTTGCCTGTTTTCGTGGTTTTGTGATTGTTGGGTGGGATTTTATAGTTGTTGAGCCTCCTTAGGTATTTGTAGTGCCTGTTAAGCTTCTCTGGCATGATAGGAAACCTGTTTGGATTTGAATTTTTGGGTAGAGTCTTTCTCATTGTTTTTCATTTTTTATTTTTCCTTGAACTCTAGGTTGTTTTCTTGGATGCTTGGTATTCTTCTTGAGTTATTTCATTTATACACAGTAGAATTTATATATCAAGTTGCTTATCATTCCATGCATTTTCTTTTTGATATATTGAAAATACAAAAAAATAGGCATTTCACATTGCTTGCAATTTTTGTCTTTCGAATCTTTATCATTAGCTTAGTGCATTTAGTGAAAGATTGCATTTTACTTCTGAATTGCAGAGTTGAAATTGAAAATTGCATTGTTTTTATATGCATATCATTCATTGAAAAGTTAAAATTAGACTTTGCATTATATTTATATTTATTTTCTTACAGAGTCATAATATCATGAGTTTCACTTCCATACCCTTTTGAGTAACCACGACCAATAAAATTTACACTTTAAACTAAGATTGATTAGTCACAGTTTAATTTTTTAGGGTGCACAAACTAGTCTAGGATTTAGTGCCTTGGAATAGGATTTTGTGAGTAAACTTATCCAAGGCAATTAAATCAACATATGTGTCTGAGACAGGGAGTTGAGAAGTCCATTGTATAATTGGTAAGATCATGAGGATCCGCTCACAGCTGAGTTAATCACGAGGTCATGCAAAGTTAGTTGAAGGGATAACCCTCGGATAATAGCCTAGAGTAAGAGATATTTTTGTGGATTTATTCATATTTTGGGATCTTTCTAGTACCCATACCTCTGTGAGAGGAGATTGTTTCAAGGTTTTGGTATTTGATACCCTACTCATATGGTTATCTAGACTTACGATTGTTCGCATGTGCATCGGTTATACAATGGTTTATTAGTTTCTTGACTTATGTATCTCATAGGTTACTTGCAGGGGTTATTTTACTTTTATTATGGGTCAGATAGGGGTCGGACAACACACAACCTTTATGGAGGATTACCTCTCCAGGGGGATCTGACCAACTAGTTGTTAAGACCATGAGGGCCCCTATAACTGATTATTTTACCTCCAAACTTTAGCGGGGAGTCCTAGGTCCCTCTTCGACAAGACATACCTTTTTTAGCGAGGGAGGCCACTTAGCCACTTTAGCCTGTTTGCATGCATATTGGTCGTTTGACTTTTGGTATGCTCTTTGAATACTAGTCAACCTTAGGATATTTTTATTTTTTAGAGTCATAAGTCATTGTGGAGTCAGACAAGCATCCCCAATGGTCCCGTCGGTTGTTACAGTTACCACCGGATTTTGAGTTCTTGCCTTCTAAAAGGCATAGAGTTATTAGGTGTGGTACACACACATACACCTTTTAGACTTGTGGTTCCACAAGGATGAGTACTAAATCTAGTATTTAGAACACTGGGAGGTATTCAACTCCCATACCCACTATAGTTAATGGCACCCCTTCGAATTCTACAACCACTACAGTTGTAGTGTCGGAGGCTTAAACCGGTACTATTGCTTGGACTATAGTTAGTGCTTCATCTCTTGCCTCAAATGATTTTGGGGGTATTGGTCATTCATCGGGCTACAATGTTCAGTACATCCTTATGTCTTCCATTCCATCTTCTTATGGTATGCCTAACTTCACTTTGCATTTTTTGACTTCCATCCCAACTGTTGGCCCTAACACTAGCATTAGACTCGGGGGCACTACACCTCCTTACACTCCATTTCCATTTGGTGGTTCTCATATCCCTCAAATGAATCTTAATTTAGGAAATATCCTTGTTCTTAACCCCAGGTCTAATCCTTTTACAGTTGGATGGAACAACCCAGTTGGCAGACAAGTTCCGCCCTATATCCCTACCTCCTCGGTGTTGATTCTGACCAATACCTTTGGCATGAAGAATCCACCACAATCCTCTGGGTTTCTTCTGAGAGGCAGTCAATATTAACCTTTGGGCAACCCCCAACCCAGATCCAATCTGGTTGGGTGAAACTTTCATAACCACCAACCCAGATCTTACTCGACTGGGGGCAATTTTTATAATCCTGAACAGAAGATTCCTATTGCAATTATGCCCAACCCACCTTACACGAGTCATCCCAAAGGAAGGCCTTATAATCCCGAGCAGGGATATGGTTATTAAAATAATCTTGTATGGGCTACAGTTCCACACTCACAATATTTCACAGGAGGTTGGGGCTAGATCTCACAACCCCATCTTCCTTTTCTAGCCACGCTTAATCTGCCAGATTTGTCTAAACTAATGAATGACCTTGTGAGTCATGATCCCACATGGACCCCATCCCCACCAAAATTCCTTCGTACACCCAAAATTTTTAAGGCAAGAATGGAGAGGACCCTGGTGATCACATCACTACCTTTCACATTTGGTGCTCATCGAATTCCCTTAACGATGATTCTATTAGATTACGATTGTTTCAATGAACTCTCATTGAATTTGTTGCATAATGGTTTATTGAACTACCAAGGGGGACATATGGGTCATTTAATCAGTTGTTGATGGTCTTTCCTAACCACTTTCAATTTCCCATTTGTTATGATGATGGCCTCAAACGTTTGTCGAATTTACACCAGGACACTGCCACTCATATGTTGGATCATATCCAAGAGTGGCATAGATGGAAGAGGTTTATTGAGACTCCTATACCCCCGACCTTTCTCTTATAATGATTATTAAAGTATTTGGAACCTCCTATCTCGAAGGATGTGGCTACTTCTGGGGTCACCACTGAGGAATAAGCTATCTTTAGAGCCCAGCAGTTAGATAATTTGATATATGCTCAGTCTCAGATGTTATATCACCTTCTTCTAGAAGCACCGTGGTCAAGTTACGACCCTAGGAAAAAATGCAGACCTCATGTCGATGGCATTGTAGGTTCCACCAATGTAAAGTCTACAGACTCAGCGACGAGCCACTTGAAGACGTTGTCTCTAAACCAATCTATTGGAGGACCAACTTCATCTATGTCTTAAAACCCCACTTAGTCGGTGGATGTACATTCCATGCAATCATCGAAAATAACAAATGGTGACCAACGACCAAATGGGAATAAAAGGAAAGGTCGAAACAATATTAAGGGTGGGAAAAATGGTAATAAACCCAAGGACAAAGATAATAATGGGAAGCAGAATAAAAATGTTGGAGAGGGAAAGAAAGCGAAACATAAGGTGAAGTTTCCCTGTAAACTTTGTACCGATGACCACCTTACGCATTTATGCCCCCAACTCATGGAGGTTGCGAGGATTTTGAATATACCACCCACTGTGCTGATGAATCCATTCCCACATAACCAACACTTAGCCTCGATCTCTTCGAATGTTGAAAATGCGGCCGATGGGAGTCCAAACCCACCGTCGCAAGATGGAAACTGCGTATGTATCAATATGGTCGATGTGAAAATCGAGGTAGCCACTCGATCTCAATATTATATCTCTTCGCAAGCTAACTCTAGTCTAGAAGCTCCCCCTCCTCCTCTAGAGATGAACTTACATATTGAGAAACTAGAGCCACTGCCTCGTATTATGAAAGGAGTACTTAAGCGCTCTATCCACAATCCTAATGCTAGAGCCTCCCATAACTACTCTATTTTTGAGGACCCGGGCCAAACCCCTTGTGCAATGTCAGCTTTGGAGGTACTCCAGATATGTCCTTCACAGAGGAATGCCTTACTCTTTTCTTTAGGAGCTCTAGAACCCAGTGGCTCAAAAGTTAGCAAGTTTGATGTCACGGATGTGAAGCCTCACTTACCTTACCATGTGTCTTTCCAAATCCACGTGGATTATTCCAAGTATACCATCAAACGTGCAATTGTTGATGAAGGTGTTGCCACTTGTGTGATGTCCCTGGTCTATTGGAAAGCTCTCGGTTCTCCGACCCTTTCCAAGTAATTGAAAATGTTGACTACATTTGATGGTCATTCCTTCCTCCCTCATGGTTTTATCCCTACCTTTCCGGTCCATTTAGGTGGGAATATGGTAGAGGTGGAAGTAGAGGTAGTTGATGGGCCTCTTGATTATAACATGTTACTAGGTCGCAATTGGACCTATGCTATGGTCGTTGTCGTATCGACTATCTTTCGTACAATTTTTTTTCTACATCAAGGAAATATCATGACCATCGACCAATTATCCTTTGCGTACTCTATTCCTAGTGCATATGTCCAACCATCGATCCCTGTGATCAAGAACTCTTAGCGGGAAACTAAGAATATTAGTGTCAGAATGTATTCTTCCCTTACGAGTAATTTAGACTTCTCGGCACCGAATCACCACGTTTAGTCCATGTCTATTAGGCTTTCTTTGATAGAGAGGTTCGTTCCTTTCCTCACTTCCTATTTTTGTGATCCATGGACCCTACCTTCCCTGACTTCGTCGTGTGAATGTTTGTCGCATGCTGGCATGGGCATGCCACAATCGACAATGGAGATTGTGTATCAAGATGTTCTTGACTCTTCCACCAATATCAATCCTGTTACCTCACTAACAAATGAGGAGGATCCTGTTCTTAGGCCTGTATGGGCCACCTCATTGTCTTCTTTGCATTATTTCCTAGATGAGAATTTTCCTTCAGACGAAGCCATCCTAGAAGCCATTAATGGTTCTGATAGACCTTGGGATGATATGCATCATCGATCTTATTTTCTCCCGAGTCTTGAAAGAATCGAGAAATATGACTTTAGGTCTAATTTGAGTGAGATAGTCAATCACGTCGTAGTTCCACTTGATACACATGACATTTATGCTGAAGGAAACATGGAGAGTATTTCTCCTACCATCTCGATCGATATCTCTCATACCCCTCGCAAGGTTGAAAACAGAAATATAGGTGCAGATTGTTTGCCAGAAGAAATTATGATCTACATCGAACTCTTCAAATATTTTCGAGATGTATTTTCTTGGTCATATGAGGAGATGCCAGGGATCGACCCTCGTATTGTCGAACATGAGATTAGAACTTATCTGGATGCTAAACTTGTTCGACAATGTATTAGAGATGTAAATCCTAGGAAGGCCCCTGCTATTAAGGAAGAGGTGGAGAAGCTACTTAATGTTAGCTTCATCTACCTTGTTCCCTTGACCGAATGGGTATCCAACCCCATTCCCACGAACAAAAATCAAGGAACCATCCATGTATGTATGGACTTTTGCGACCTGAACAAGGCTTGTCCTAAAGATAACTTCCTCACACCTTTAATCGATGATATTCTCGATGAATGTGTGAGAAGCGAGATATTTTATTTTATGGATGGATTTTCAGGGTATAACCAAATCCAAATCAAACTTGAGGACCAACACAAGATGAAATTTATTTGTCCTTGGGGTACTTTTTCATACTGGAAAATGCCTTTCGGCCTTAAAAAATTCGGAGCAAACTTCCAACATGCCATGACTTTCGATTTTCACGATCTTAAGCACATAGTCGAAGCCTACCTTGATGATATTTTTTCTCACTCTCGCAAGAGAGTGGATCATGTTACACACTTTTAGGCCCTCATATTGGCTCATTACCCCTTAATTGGGGCATATTATATTAGTAATTTTATTTTATTTATGTCGGCTTTAGGCCATTAGTTGTAATTATACCTCCTAGTCTCATATATATACCAAG